>JAWRVZ010000578.1:0-147260 GCA_037043235.1 Rhodeus uyekii
AACAGCATTTAGCTCCAGAACACCATGATCCTTACCTACTGTCTCTACCTGAGTAGCAAGAGGCATACCCTGACTCCACATAGCCTATCAAAGCCTAAACTGATGAGCACCTAATAAAAAAGCATTTCACTCCAGAACACCATGATCCTTACCTACTGTCTCTACCTGAGTAGCTAGAGGCATACCCTGACTCCACATAGCCTATCAAAGCCTAAACTGATGAGCACCTAATAAAAAAGCCTTTCACTCCAGAACACCATGATCCTTACCTACTGTCTCTACCTGAGTAGCAAGAGGCAAACCCTGACTCCACATAGCCTATCAAAGCCTAAACTGATGAGCACCTAATAAAAAAGCATTTCACTCCAGAACACCATGATCCTTACCTACTGTCTCTACCTGAGTAGCAAGAGGCATACCCTGACTCCACATAGCCTATCAAAGCCTAAACTGATGAGCACCTAATAAAAAAGCCTTTCACTCCAGAACACCATGATCCTTACCTACTGTCTCTACCTGAGTAGCAAGAGGCATACCCTGACTCCACATAGCCTATCAAAGCCTAAACTGATGAGCACCTAATAAAAAAGCCTTTCACTCCAGAACACCATGATCCTTACCTACTGTCTCTACCTGAGTAGCAAGAGGCAAACCCTGACTCCACATAGCCTATCAAAGCCTAAACTGATGAGCACCTAATAAAAGAGCATTTCACTCCAGAACACCATGATCCTTACCTACTGTCTCTACCTGAGTAGCAAGAGGCATACCCTGACTCCACATAGCCTATCAAGCCTAAACTTATGAGCACCTAATAAAAAAAGCCTTCAATCCAGAACACCATGATCCTTACCTACTGTCTCTACCTGAGTAGCAAGAGGTATCCCCTGACTCCCTGTGGTCAAAGATTGAGACCAAACTGAGCATTTGTGGTTCAATGGTAGAATTCTCGTTTGCCATGCGGGAGATCCGGGTCCGATTCCCGGCCAATGCAAAAAGTGTATACCAGAAGTTGGGTCTTTAAAGATAAACACTTTTACTTGTGCTAACTCACCTTAATGATGGTGATTTTCACCAGGAATAATGAATTGTGTCAACCAAAACGTAGCCTTAAAGGATAAGCTCTTAGTAGAACAGCATTTAACTCCAGAACACCATGATCCTTACCTACTGTCTCTACCTGAGTAGCAAGAGGCATACCCTGACTCCACATAGCCTATCAAAGCCTAAACTGATGAGCACCTAATAAAAAAGCATTTCACTCCAGAACACCATGATCCTTACCTACTGTCTCTACCTGAGTAGCAAGAGGCATACCCTGACTCCACATAGCCTATCAAAGCCTAAACTGATGAGCACCTAATAAAAAAGCCTTTCACTCCAGAACACCATGATCCTTACCTACTGTCTCTACCTGAGTAGCAAGAGGCATACCCTGACTCCACATAGCCTATCAAAGCCTAAACTGATGAGCACCTAATAAAAAGCCTTTCACTCCAGAACACCATGATCCTTACCTACTGTCTCTACCTGAGTAGCAAGAGGCATACCCTGACTCCACATAGCCTATCAAAGCCTAAACTGATGAGCACCTAATAAAAAGCCTTTCACTCCAGAACACCATGATCCTTACCTACTGTCTCTACCTGAGTAGCAAGTAGCAAACCCTGACTCCACATAGCCTATCAAAGCCTAAACTGATGAGCACCTAATAAAAGAGCCTTTCACTCCAGAACACCATGATCCTTACCTACTGTCTCTACCTGAGTAGCAAGAGGTATCCCCTGACTCCCTGTGGTCAAAAATTGAGGCCAAACTGAGCATTGGTGGTTCAATGGTAGAATTCTCGTTTGCCATGCGGGAGATCCGGGTCCGATTCCCGGCCAATGCAAAAAGTGTATACCAGAAGTTGGGTCTTTAAAGATAAACCCTTTTACTTGTGCTAACTCACCTTAATGATGGCGATTTTCACCAGGAATAATGAATTGTGTCAACCAAAACGTAGCCTTAAAGGATGAGCACTTAGTGGAACAGCATTTAGCTCCAGAACACCATGATCCTTACCTACTGTCTCTACCTGAGTAGCAAGAGGCATACCCTGACTCCACATAGCCTATCAAAGCCTAAACTGATGAGCACCTAATAAAAAAGTATTTCACTCCAGAACACCATGATCCTTACCTACTGTCTCTACCTGAGTAGCAAGAGGCATACCCTGACTCCACATAGCCTATCAAAGCCTAAACTGATGAGCACCTAATAAAAAAGCCTTTCACTCCAGAACACCATGATCCTTACCTACTGTCTCTACCTGAGTAGCAAGAGGCAAACCCTGACTCCACATAGCCTATCAAAGCCTAAACTGATGAGCACCTAATAAAAGAGCATTTCACTCCAGAACACCATGATCCTTACCTACTGTCTCTACCTGAGTAGCAAGAGGCATACCCTGACTCCACATAGCCTATCAAGCCTAAACTTATGAGCACCTAATAAAAAAGCCTTCAATCCAGAACACCATGATCCTTACCTACTGTCTCTACCTGAGTAGCAAGAGGTATCCCCTGACTCCCTGTGGTCAAAGATTGAGGCCAAACTGAGCATTGGTGGTTCAATGGTAGAATTCTCGTTTGCCATGCGGGAGATCCGGGTCCGATTCCCGGCCAATGCAAAAAGTGTATACCAGAAGTTGGGTCTTTAAAGATAAACACTATTACTTGTGCTAACTCACCTTAATGATGGCGATTTTCACCAGGAATAATGAATACATAGCCTATCAAAGCCTAAACTGATGAGCACCTAATAAAAAAGCCTTTCACTCCAGAACACCATGATCCTTACCTACTGTCTCTACCTGAGTAGCAAGAGGCATACCCTGACTCCACATAGCCTATCAAAGCCTAAACTGATGATTACCTAATAAAAGAGCATTTCACTCCAGAACACCATGATCCTTACCTACTGTCTCTACCTGAGTAGCAGAGGCAAACCCTGACTCCACATAGCCTATCAAAGCCTAAACTGATGAGCACCTAATAAAAAGCCTTTCACTCCAGAACACCATGATCCTTACCTACTGTCTCTACCTGAGTAGCAAGAGGCATACCCTGACTCCACATAGCCTATCAAAGCCTAAACTGATGAGCACCTAATAAAAAGCCTTTCACTCCAGAACACCATGATCCTTACCTACTGTCTCTACCTGAGTAGCAAGAGGCAAACCCTGACTCCACATAGCCTATCAAAGCCTAAACTGATGAGCACCTAATAAAAGAGCCTTTCACTCCAGAACACCATGATCCTTACCTACTGTCTCTACCTGAGTAGCAAGAGGTATCCCCTGACTCCCTGTGGTCAAAAATTGAGGCCAAACTGAGCATTGGTGGTTCAATGGTAGAATTCTCGTTTGCCATGCGGGAGATCCGGGTCCGATTCCCGGCCAATGCAAAAAGTGTATACCAGAAGTTGGGTCTTTAAAGATAAACCCTTTTACTTGTGCTAACTCACCTTAATGATGGCGATTTTCACCAGAAATAATGAATTGTGTCAACCAAAACGTAGCCTTAAAGGATGAGCACTTAGTGGAACAGCATTTAGCTCCAGAACACCATGATCCTTACCTACTGTCTCTACCTGAGTAGCAAGAGGCATACCCTGACTCCACATAGCCTATCAAAGCCTAAACTGATGAGCACCTAATAAAAAAGTATTTCACTCCAGAACACCATGATCCTTACCTACTGTCTATACCTGAGTAGCAAGAGGCATACCCTGACTCCACATAGCCTATCAAAGCCTAAACTGATGAGCACCTAATAAAAAAGCCTTTCACTCCAGAACACCATGATCCTTACCTACTGTCTCTACCTGAGTAGCAAGAGGCATACCCTGACTCCACATAGCCTATCAAAGCCTAAACTGATGAGCACCTAATAAAAAAGCCTTTCACTCCAGAACACCATGATCCTTACCTACTGTCTCTACCTGAGTAGCAAGAGGCAAACCCTGACTCCACATAGCCTATCAAAGCCTAAACTGATGAGCACCTAATAAAAGAGCATTTCACTCCAGAACACCATGATCCTTACCTACTGTCTCTACCTGAGTAGCAAGAGGCATACCCTGACTCCACATAGCCTATCAAGCCTAAACTTATGAGCACCTAATAAAAAAGCCTTCAATCCAGAACACCATGATCCTTACCTACTGTCTCTACCTGAGTAGCAAGAGGTATCCCCTGACTCCCTGTGGTCAAAGATTGAGGCCAAACTGAGCATTGGTGGTTCAATGGTAGAATTCTCGTTTGCCATGCGGGAGATCCGGGTCCGATTCCCGGCCAATGCAAAAAGTGTATACCAGAAGTTGGGTCTTTAAAGATAAACACTTTTACTTGTGCTAACTCACCTTAATGATGGCGATTTTCACCAGGAATAATGAATTGTGTCAACCAAAACGTAGCCTTAAAGGATAAGCACTTAGTAGAACAGCATTTAACTCCAGAACACCATGATCCTTACCTACTGTCTCTACCTGAGTAGCAAGAGGCATACCCTGACTCCACATAGCCTATCAAAGCCTAAACTGATGAGCACCTAATAAAAAAGTATTTCACTCCAGAACACCATGATCCTTACCTACTGTCTCTACCTGAGTAGCAAGAGGCATACCCTGACTCCACATAGCCTATCAAAGCCTAAACTGATGAGCACCTAATAAAAAAGCCTTTCACTCCAGAACACCATGATCCTTACCTACTGTCTCTACCTGAGTAGCAAGAGGCAAACCCTGACTCCACATAGCCTATCAAAGCCTAAACTGATGAGCACCTAATAAAAGAGCATTTCACTCCAGAACACCATGATCCTTACCTACTGTCTCTACCTGAGTAGCAAGAGGCATACCCTGACTCCACATAGCCTATCAAGCCTAAACTTATGAGCACCTAATAAAAAAGCCTTCAATCCAGAACACCATGATCCTTACCTACTGTCTCTACCTGAGTAGCAAGAGGTATCCCCTGACTCCCTGTGGTCAAAGATTGAGGCCAAACTGAGCATTGGTGGTTCAATGGTAGAATTCTCGTTTGCCATGCGGGAGATCCGGGTCCGATTCCCGGCCAATGCAAAAAGTGTATACCAGAAGTTGGGTCTTTAAAGATAAACACTTTTACTTGTGCTAACTCACCTTAATGATGGCGATTTTCACCAGGAATAATGAATTGTGTCAACCAAAACGTAGCCTTAAAGGATAAGCACTTAGTAGAACAGCATTTAACTCCAGAACACCATTATCCTTACCTACTGTCTCTACCTGAGTAGCAAGAGGCATACCCTGACTCCACATAGCCTATCAAAGCCTAAACTGATGAGCACCTAATAAAAAAGCATTTCACTCCAGAACACCATGATCCTTACCTACTGTCTCTACCTGAGTAGCAAGAGGCATACCCTGACTCCACATAGCCTATCAAAGCCTAAACTGATGAGCACCTAATAAAAAAGCCTTTCACTCCAGAACACCATGATCCTTACCTACTGTCTCTACCTGAGTAGCAAGAGGCAAACCCTGACTCCACATAGCCTATCAAAGCCTAAACTGATGAGCACCTAATAAAAAAGCATTTCACTCCAGAACACCATGATCCTTACCTACTGTCTCTACCTGAGTAGCAAGAGGCATACCCTGACTCCACATAGCCTATCAAAGCCTAAACTGATGAGCACCTAATAAAAAAGCCTTTCACTCCAGAACACCATGATCCTTACCTACTGTCTCTACCTGAGTAGCAAGAGGCATACCCTGACTCCAAATAGCCTATCAAAGCCTAAACTGATGATTACCTAATAAAAAAGCATTTCACTCCAGAACACCATGATCCTTACCTACTGTCTCTACCTGAGTAGCAAGAGGCATACCCTGACTCCACATAGCCTATCAAAGCCTAAACTGATGAGCACCTAATAAAAAGCCTTTCACTCCAGAACACCATGATCCTTACCTACTGTCTCTACCTGAGTAGCAAGAGGCAAACCCTGACTCCACATAGCCTATCAAAGCCTAAACTGATGAGCACCTAATAAAAGAGCCTTTCACTCCAGAACACCATGATCCTTACCTACTGTCTCTACCTGAGTAGCAAGAGGTATCCCCTGACTCCCTGTGGTCAAAAATTGAGGCCAAACTGAGCATTGGTGGTTCAATGGTAGAATTCTCCTTTGCCATGCGGGAGATCCGGGTCCGATTCCCGGCCAATGCAAAAAGTGTATACCAGAAGTTGGGTCTTTAAAGATAAACCCTTTTACTTGTGCTAACTCACCTTAATGATGGCGATTTTCACCAGGAATAATGAATTGTGTCAACCAAAACGTAGCCTTAAAGGATGAGCACTTAGTGGAACAGCATTTAGCTCCAGAACACCATGATCCTTACCTACTGTCTCTACCTGAGTAGCAAGAGGCATACCCTGACTCCACATAGCCTATCAAAGCCTAAACTGATGAGCACCTAATAAAAAAGTATTTCACTCCAGAACACCATGATCCTTACCTACTGTCTATACCTGAGTAGCAAGAGGCATACCCTGACTCCACATAGCCTATCAAAGCCTAAACTGATGAGCACCTAATAAAAAAGCCTTTCACTCCAGAACACCATGATCCTTACCTACTGTCTCTACCTGAGTAGCAAGAGGCATACCCTGACTCCACATAGCCTATCAAAGCCTAAACTGATGAGCACCTAATAAAAAAGCCTTTCACTCCAGAACAACATGATCCTTACCTACTGTCTCTACCTGAGTAGCAAGAGGCAAACCCTGACTCCACATAGCCTATCAAAGCCTAAACTGATGAGCACCTAATAAAAGAGCATTTCACTCCAGAACACCATGATCCTTACCTACTGTCTCTACCTGAGTAGCAAGAGGCATACCCTGACTCCACATAGCCTATCAAGCCTAAACTTATGAGCACCTAATAAAAAAGCCTTCAATCCAGAACACCATGATCCTTACCTACTGTCTCTACCTGAGTAGCAAGAGGTATCCCCTGACTCCCTGTGGTCAAAGATTGAGGCCAAACTGAGCATTGGTGGTTCAATGGTAGAATTCTCGTTTGCCATGCGGGAGATCCGGGTCCGATTCCCGGCCAATGCAAAAAGTGTATACCAGAAGTTGGGTCTTTAAAGATAAACACTTTTACTTGTGCTAACTCACCTTAATGATGGCGATTTTCACCAGGAATAATGAATTGTGTCAACCAAAACGTAGCCTTAAAGGATAAGCACTTAGTAGAACAGCATTTAACTCCAGAACACCATGATCCTTACCTACTGTCTCTACCTGAGTAGCAAGAGGCATACCCTGACTCCACATAGCCTATCAAAGCCTAAACTGATGAGCACCTAATAAAAAAGCCTTTAACTCCAGAACACCATGATCCTTACCTATTGTCTCTACCTGAGTAGCAAGAGGCAAACCCTGACTCCACATAGCCTATCAAAGCCTAAACTGATGAGCACCTAATAAAAGAGCCTTTCACTCCAGAACACCATGATCCTTACCTACTGTCTCTACCTGAGTAGCAAGAGGCATACCCTGACTCCACATAGCCTATCAAAGCCTAAACTGATGAGCACCTAATAAAAAGCCTTTCACTCCAGAACACCATGATCCTTACCTACTGTCTCTACCTGAGTAGCAAGAGGCAAACCCTGACTCCACATAGCCTATCAAAGCCTAAACTGATGAGCACCTAATAAAAGAGCATTTCACTCCAGAACACCATGATCCTTACCTACTGTCTCTACCTGAGTAGCAAGAGGTATCCCCTGACTCCCTGTGGTCAAAGATTGACACCAAACTGAGCATTGGTGGTTCAATGGTAGAATTCTCGTTTGCCAAGCGGGAGATCCGGTTCCGATTCCCGGCCAATGCAAAAAGTGTATACCAGAAGTTGGGTCTTTAAAGATAAACACTTTTACTTGTGCTAACTCACCTTAATGATGGCGATTTTCACCAGGAATAATGAATTGTGTCAACCAAAACGTAGCCTTAAAGGATGAGCACTTAGTAGAACAGGATTTACCTCCAGAACACCATGATCCTTACCTACTGTCTCTACATGAGTAGCAAGAGGCATACCCTGACTCCACATAGCCTATCAAGCCTAAACTTATGAGCACCTAATAAAAAAGCCTTCAATCCAGAACACCATGATCCTTACCTACTGTCTCTACCTGAGTAGCAAGAGGCATACCCTGACTCCACATAGCCTATCAAAGCCTAAACTGATGATTACCTAATAAAAGAGCATTTCACTCCAGAACACCATGATCCTTACCTACTGTCTCTACCTGAGTAGCAAGAGGCAAACCCTGACTCCACATAGCCTATCAAAGCCTAAACTGATGAGCACCTAATAAAAGAGCCTTACCACATACTGTGTCTACCTGAGTAGCAAGAGGTATCCCCTGACTCCCTGTGGTCAAAGTTTGAAGCCAAACTGAGCATTGGTGGTTCAATGGTAGAATTCTCGTTTGCCGTGCGGGAGATCCGGGTCCGATTCCCAGCCAATGCAAAAAGTGTATACCAGAAGTTGGGTCTTTAAAGATAAACACTTTTACTTGTGCTAACTCACCTTAATGATTTCGATTTTCACCAGGAATAATGAATTGTGTCAACCAAAACGTAGCCTTAAAGGATGAGCACTTAGTAGAACAGCATTTAACTCCAGAACACCATGATCCTTACCTACTGTCTCTACCTGAGTAGCAAGAGGCATACCCTGACTCCACATAGCCTATCAAAGCCTAAACTGATGAGCACCTAATAAAAAAGCCTTTAACTCCAGAACACCATGATCCTTACCTACTGTCTCTACCTGAGTAGCAAGAGGCAAACCCTGACTCCACATAGCCTATCAAAGCCTAAACTGATGAGCACCTAATAAAAGAGCCTTTCACTCCAGAACACCATGATCCTTACCTACTGTCTCTACCTGAGTAGCAAGAGGTATCCCCTGACTCCCTGTGGTCAAAGATTGACACCAAACTGAGCATTGGTGGTTCAATGGTAGAATTCTCGTTTGCCAAGCGGGAGATCCGGTTCCGATTCCCGGCCAATGCAAAAAGTGTATACCAGAAGTTGGGTCTTTAAAGATAAACACTTTTACTTGTGCTAACTCACCTTAATGATGGCGATTTTCACCAGGAATAATGAATTGTGTCAACCAAAACGTAGCCTTAAAGGATGAGCACTTAGTAGAACAGGATTTACCTCCAGAACACCATGATCCTTACCTACTGTCTCTACATGAGTAGCAAGAGGCATACCCTGACTCCACATAGCCTATCAAGCCTAAACTTATGAGCACCTAATAAAAAAGCCTTCAATCCAGAACACCATGATCCTTACCTACTGTCTCTACCTGAGTAGCAAGAGGCATACCCTGACTCCACATAGCCTATCAAAGCCTAAACTTATGAGCACCTAATAAAAAAGCCTTCAATCCAGAACTCCATGATCCTTACCTACTGTCGCTACCTGAGTAGCAAGAGGCATACCCTGACTCCACATAGCCTATCAAAGCCTAAACTGATGAGCACCTAATAAAAAAGCATTTCACTCCAGAACACCATGATCCTTACCTACTGTCTCTACCTGAGTAGCAAGAGGCATACCCTGACTCCACATAGCCTATCAAAGCCTAAACTGATGAGCACCTAATAAAAAAGCCTTTCACTCCAGAACACCATGATCCTTACCTACTGTCTCTACCTGAGTAGCAAGAGGCATACCCTGACTCCACATAGCCTATCAAAGCCTAAACTGATGATTACCTAATAAAAGAGCATTTCACTCCAGAACACCATGATCCTTACCTACTGTCTCTACCTGAGTAGCAAGAGGCAAACCCTGACTCCACATAGCCTATCAAAGCCTAAACTGATGAGCACCTAATAAAAGAGCCTTACCACATACTGTGTCTACCTGAGTAGCAAGAGGTATCCCCTGACTCCCTGTGGTCAAAGTTTGAAGCCAAACTGAGCATTGGTGGTTCAATGGTAGAATTCTCGTTTGCCGTGCGGGAGATCCGGGTCCGATTCCCAGCCAATGCAAAAAGTGTATACCAGAAGTTGGGTCTTTAAAGATAAACACTTTTACTTGTGCTAACTCACCTTAATGATTTCGATTTTCACCAGGAATAATGAATTGTGTCAACCAAAACGTAGCCTTAAAGGATGAGCACTTAGTAGAACAGCATTTAACTCCAGAACACCATGATCCTTACCTACTGTCTCTACCTGAGTAGCAAGAGGCATACCCTGACTCCACATAGCCTATCAAAGCCTAAACTGATGAGCACCTAATAAAAAAGCCTTTAACTCCAGAACACCATGATCCTTACCTACTGTCTCTACCTGAGTAGCAAGAGGCAAACCCTGACTCCACATAGCCTATCAAAGCCTAAACTGATGAGCACCTAATAAAAGAGCCTTTCACTCCAGAACACCATGATCCTTACCTACTGTCTCTACCTGAGTAGCAAGAGGTATACCCTGACTCCACATAGCCTATCAAAGCCTAAACTGATGAGCACCTAATAAAAAAGCCTTTAACTCCAGAACACCATGATCCTTACCTACTGTCTCTACCTGAGTAGCAAGAGGCAAACCCTGACTCCACATAGCCTATCAATGCCTAAACTGATGAGCACCTAATAAAAGAGCCTTTCACTCCAGAACACCATGATCCTTACCTACTGTCTCTACCTGAGTAGCAAGAGGCATACCCTGACTCCCTGTGGTCAAAGATTGAGGCCAAACTGAGCATTGGTGGTTCAATGGTAGAATTCTCGTTTGCCATGCGGGAGATCCGGGTCCGATTCCCGGCCAATGCAAAAAGTGTATACCAGAAGTTGGGTCTTTAAAGATAAATACTTTTACTTGTGCTAATCACCTTAATGATGGCGATTTTCACCAGGAATAATGAATTGTGTCAACCAAAACGTAGCCTTAAAGGATAAGCACTTAGTAGAACAGCATTTAACTCCAGAACACCATGATCCTTACCTACTGTCTCTACCTGAGTAGCAAGAGGCATACCCTGACTCCACATAGCCTATCAAGCCTAAACTTCTGAGCACCTAATAAAAAAGCCTTCAATCCAGAACACCATGATCCTTACCTACTGTCTCTACCTGAGTAGCAAGAGGCATACCCTGACTCCACATAGCCTATCAAAGCCTAAACTTATGAGCACCTAATAAAAAAGCCTTCAATCCAGAACTCCATGATCCTTACCTACTGTCGCTACCTGAGTAGCAAGAGGCATACCCTGACTCCACATAGCCTATCAAAGCCTAAACTGATGAGCACCTAATAAAAAAGCATTTCACTCCAGAACACCATGATCCTTACCTACTGTCTCTACCTGAGTAGCAAGAGGCATACCCTGACTCCACATAGCCTATCAAAGCTAAACTGATGAGCACCTAATAAAAAAGCCTTTCACTCCAGAACACCATGATCCTTACCTACTGTCTCTACCTGAGTAGCAAGAGGCATACCCTGACTCCACATAGCCTATCAAAGCCTAAACTGATGATTACCTAATAAAAAAGCATTTCACTCCAGAACACCATGATCCTTACCTACTGTCTCTACCTGAGTAGCAAGAGGCATACCCTGACTCCACATAGCCTATCAAAGCCTAAACTGATGAGCACCTAATAAAAAGCCTTTCACTCCAGAACACCATGATCCTTACCTACTGTCTCTACCTGAGTAGCAAGAGGCAAACCCTGACTCCACATAGCCTATCAAAGCCTAAACTGATGAGCACCTAATAAAAAAGCATTTCACTCCAGAACACCATGATCCTTACCTACTGTCTCTACCTGAGTAGCAAGAGGCATACCCTGACTACACATAGCCTATCAAAGCCTAAACTGATGAGCACCTAATAAAAAAGCATTTCACTCCAGAACACCATGACCTTACCTACTGTCTCTACCTGAGTAGCAAGAGGTATCCCCTGACTCCCTGTGGTCAAAGATTGAGGCCAAAATGAGCATTGGTGGTTCAATGGTAGAATTCTCGTTTGCCGTGCGGGAGATCCGGGTCTGATTCCCGGCCAATGCAAAAAGTGTATACCAGAAGTTGGGTCTTTAAAGATAAACCCTTTTACTTGTGCTAACTCACCTTAATGATGGCGATTTTCACCAGGAATAATGAATTGTGTCAACCAAAACGTAGCCTTAAAGGATAAGCACTTAGTAGAACAGCATTTAACTCCAGAACACCATGATCCTTACCTACTGTCTCTACCTGAGTAGCAAGAGGCATACCCTGACTCCACATAGCCTATCAAAGCCTAAACTGATGAGCACCTAATAAAAAAGCATTTCACTCCAGAACACCATGATCCTTACCTACTGTCTCTACCTGAGTAGCTAGAGGCATACCCTGACTCCACATAGCCTATCAAAGCCTAAACTGATGAGCACCTAATAAAAAAGCCTTTCACTCCAGAACACCATGATCCTTACCTACTGTCTCTACCTGAGTAGCAAGAGGCAAACCCTGACTCCACATAGCCTATCAAAGCCTAAACTGATGAGCACCTAATAAAAAAGCATTTCACTCCAGAACACCATGATCCTTACCTACTGTCTCTACCTGAGTAGCAAGAGGCATACCCTGACTCCACATAGCCTATCAAAGCCTAAACTGATGAGCACCTAATAAAAAAGCCTTTCACTCCAGAACACCATGATCCTTACCTACTGTCTCTACCTGAGTAGCAAGAGGCATACCCTGACTCCACATAGCCTATCAAAGCCTAAACTGATGAGCACCTAATAAAAAAGCCTTTCACTCCAGAACACCATGATCCTTACCTACTGTCTCTACCTGAGTAGCAAGAGGCAAACCCTGACTCCACATAGCCTATCAAAGCCTAAACTGATGAGCACCTAATAAAAGAGCATTTCACTCCAGAACACCATGATCCTTACCTACTGTCTCTACCTGAGTAGCAAGAGGCATACCCTGACTCCACATAGCCTATCAAGCCTAAACTTATGAGCACCTAATAAAAAAGCCTTCAATCCAGAACACCATGATCCTTACCTACTGTCTCTACCTGAGTAGCAAGAGGCAAACCCTGACTCCACATAGCCTATCAAAGCCTAAACTGATGAGCACCTAATAAAAGAGCCTTTCACTCCAGAACACCATGATCCTTACCTACTGTCTCTACCTGAGTAGCAAGAGGTATCCCCTGACTCCCTGTGGTCAAAGATTGACACCAAACTGAGCATTGGTGGTTCAATGGTAGAATTCTCGTTTGCCAAGCGGGAGATCCGGTTCCGATTCCCGGCCAATGCAAAAAGTGTATACCAGAAGTTGGGTCTTTAAAGATAAACACTTTTACTTGTGCTAACTCACCTTAATGATGGCGATTTTCACCAGGAATAATGAATTGTGTCAACCAAAACGTAGCCTTAAAGGATGAGCACTTAGTAGAACAGGATTTACCTCCAGAACACCATGATCCTTACCTACTGTCTCTACATGAGTAGCAAGAGGCATACCCTGACTCCACATAGCCTATCAAGCCTAAACTTATGAGCACCTAATAAAAAAGCCTTCAATCCAGAACACCATGATCCTTACCTACTGTCTCTACCTGAGTAGCAAGAGGCATACCCTGACTCCACATAGCCTATCAAAGCCTAAACTTATGAGCACCTAATAAAAAAGCCTTCAATCCAGAACTCCATGATCCTTACCTACTGTCGCTACCTGAGTAGCAAGAGGCATACCCTGACTCCACATAGCCTATCAAAGCCTAAACTGATGAGCACCTAATAAAAAAGCATTTCACTCCAGAACACCATGATCCTTACCTACTGTCTCTACCTGAGTAGCAAGAGGCATACCCTGACTCCACATAGCCTATCAAAGCCTAAACTGATGAGCACCTAATAAAAAAGCCTTTCACTCCAGAACACCATGATCCTTACCTACTGTCTCTACCTGAGTAGCAAGAGGCATACCCTGACTCCACATAGCCTATCAAAGCCTAAACTGATGATTACCTAATAAAAGAGCATTTCACTCCAGAACACCATGATCCTTACCTACTGTCTCTACCTGAGTAGCAAGAGGCAAACCCTGACTCCCTGTGGTCAAAGATTGAGGCCAAACTGAGCATTGGTGGTTCAATGGTAGAATTCTCGTTTGCCATGCGGGAGATCCGGGTCCGATTCCCGGCCAATGCAAAAAGTGTATACCAGAAGTTGGGTCTTTAAAGATAAATACTTTTACTTGTGCTAACTCACCTTAATGATGGCGATTTTCACCAGGAATAATGAATTGTGTCAACCAAAACGTAGCCTTAAAGGATAAGCACTTAGTAGAACAGCATTTAACTCCAGAACACCATGATCCTTACCTACTGTCTCTACCTGAGTAGCAAGAGGCATACCCTGACTCCACATAGCCTATCAAGCCTAAACTTCTGAGCACCTAATAAAAAAGCCTTCAATCCAGAACACCATGATCCTTACCTACTGTCTCTACCTGAGTAGCAAGAGGCATACCCTGACTCCACATAGCCTATCAAAGCCTAAACTTATGAGCACCTAATAAAAAAGCCTTCAATCCAGAACTCCATGATCCTTACCTACTGTCGCTACCTGAGTAGCAAGAGGCATACCCTGACTCCACATAGCCTATCAAAGCCTAAACTGATGAGCACCTAATAAAAAAGCCTTTCACTCCAGAACACCATGATCCTTACCTACTGTCTCTACCTGAGTAGCAAGAGGCAAACCCTGACTCCACATAGCCTATCAAAGCCTAAACTGATGAGCACCTAATAAAAAAGCATTTCACTCCAGAACACCATGATCCTTACCTACTGTCTCTACCTGAGTAGCAAGAGGCATACCCTGACTCCACATAGCCTATCAAAGCCTAAACTGATGAGCACCTAATAAAAAGCCTTTCACTCCAGAACACCATGATCCTTACCTACTGTCTCTACCTGAGTAGCAAGAGGCAAACCCTGACTCCACATAGCCTATCAAAGCCTAAACTGATGAGCACCTAATAAAAGAGCCTTACCACATACTGTGTCTACCTGAGTAGCAAGAGGTATCCCCTGACTCCCTGTGGTCAAAGTTTGAAGCCAAACTGAGCATTGGTGGTTCAATGGTAGAATTCTCGTTTGCAGTGCGGGAGATCCGGGTCCGATTCCCAGCCAATGCAAAAAGTGTATACCAGAAGTTGGGTCTTTAAAGATAAACACTTTTACTTGTGCTAACTCACCTTAATGATTTCGATTTTCACCAGGAATAATGAATTGTGTCAACCAAAACGTAGCCTTAAAGGATGAGCACTTAGTAGAACAGCATTTAACTCCAGAACACCATGATCCTTACCTACTGTCTCTACCTGAGTAGCAAGAGGCATACCCTGACTCCACATAGCCTATCAAAGCCTAAACTGATGAGCACCTAATAAAAAAGCCTTTAACTCCAGAACACCATGATCCTTACCTATTGTCTCTACCTGAGTAGCAAGAGGCAAACCCTGACTCCACATAGCCTATCAAAGCCTAAACTGATGAGCACCTAATAAAAGAGCCTTTCACTCCAGAACACCATGATCCTTACCTACTGTCTCTACCTGAGTAGCAAGAGGCATACCCTGACTCCACATAGCCTATCAAAGCCTAAACTGATGAGCACCTAATAAAAAGCCTTTCACTCCAGAACACCATGATCCTTACCTACTGTCTCTACCTGAGTAGCAAGAGGCAAACCCTGACTCCACATAGCCTATCAAAGCCTAAACTGATGAGCACCTAATAAAAGAGCATTTCACTCCAGAACACCATGATCCTTACCTACTGTCTCTACCTGAGTAGCAAGAGGTATCCCCTGACTCCCTGTGGTCAAAGATTGACACCAAACTGAGCATTGGTGGTTCAATGGTAGAATTCTCGTTTGCCAAGCGGGAGATCCGGTTCCGATTCCCGGCCAATGCAAAAAGTGTATACCAGAAGTTGGGTCTTTAAAGATAAACACTTTTACTTGTGCTAACTCACCTTAATGATGGCGATTTTCACCAGGAATAATGAATTGTGTCAACCAAAACGTAGCCTTAAAGGATGAGCACTTAGTAGAACAGGATTTACCTCCAGAACACCATGATCCTTACCTACTGTCTCTACATGAGTAGCAAGAGGCATACCCTGACTCCACATAGCCTATCAAGCCTAAACTTATGAGCACCTAATAAAAAAGCCTTCAATCCAGAACACCATGATCCTTACCTACTGTCTCTACCTGAGTAGCAAGAGGCATACCCTGACTCCACATAGCCTATCAAAGCCTAAACTGATGATTACCTAATAAAAGAGCATTTCACTCCAGAACACCATGATCCTTACCTACTGTCTCTACCTGAGTAGCAAGAGGCAAACCCTGACTCCACATAGCCTATCAAAGCCTAAACTGATGAGCACCTAATAAAAGAGCCTTACCACATACTGTGTCTACCTGAGTAGCAAGAGGTATCCCCTGACTCCCTGTGGTCAAAGTTTGAAGCCAAACTGAGCATTGGTGGTTCAATGGTAGAATTCTCGTTTGCCGTGCGGGAGATCCGGGTCCGATTCCCAGCCAATGCAAAAAGTGTATACCAGAAGTTGGGTCTTTAAAGATAAACACTTTTACTTGTGCTAACTCACCTTAATGATTTCGATTTTCACCAGGAATAATGAATTGTGTCAACCAAAACGTAGCCTTAAAGGATGAGCACTTAGTAGAACAGCATTTAACTCCAGAACACCATGATCCTTACCTACTGTCTCTACCTGAGTAGCAAGAGGCATACCCTGACTCCACATAGCCTATCAAAGCCTAAACTGATGAGCACCTAATAAAAAAGCCTTTAACTCCAGAACACCATGATCCTTACCTACTGTCTCTACCTGAGTAGCAAGAGGCAAACCCTGACTCCACATAGCCTATCAAAGCCTAAACTGATGAGCACCTAATAAAAGAGCCTTTCACTCCAGAACACCATGATCCTTACCTACTGTCTCTACCTGAGTAGCAAGAGGTATCCCCTGACTCCCTGTGGTCAAAGATTGACACCAAACTGAGCATTGGTGGTTCAATGGTAGAATTCTCGTTTGCCAAGCGGGAGATCCGGTTCCGATTCCCGGCCAATGCAAAAAGTGTATACCAGAAGTTGGGTCTTTAAAGATAAACACTTTTACTTGTGCTAACTCACCTTAATGATGGCGATTTTCACCAGGAATAATGAATTGTGTCAACCAAAACGTAGCCTTAAAGGATGAGCACTTAGTAGAACAGGATTTACCTCCAGAACACCATGATCCTTACCTACTGTCTCTACATGAGTAGCAAGAGGCATACCCTGACTCCACATAGCCTATCAAGCCTAAACTTATGAGCACCTAATAAAAAAGCCTTCAATCCAGAACACCATGATCCTTACCTACTGTCTCTACCTGAGTAGCAAGAGGCATACCCTGACTCCACATAGCCTATCAAAGCCTAAACTTATGAGCACCTAATAAAAAAGCCTTCAATCCAGAACTCCATGATCCTTACCTACTGTCGCTACCTGAGTAGCAAGAGGCATACCCTGACTCCACATAGCCTATCAAAGCCTAAACTGATGAGCACCTAATAAAAAAGCATTTCACTCCAGAACACCATGATCCTTACCTACTGTCTCTACCTGAGTAGCAAGAGGCATACCCTGACTCCACATAGCCTATCAAAGCCTAAACTGATGAGCACCTAATAAAAAAGCCTTTCACTCCAGAACACCATGATCCTTACCTACTGTCTCTACCTGAGTAGCAAGAGGCATACCCTGACTCCACATAGCCTATCAAAGCCTAAACTGATGATTACCTAATAAAAGAGCATTTCACTCCAGAACACCATGATCCTTACCTACTGTCTCTACCTGAGTAGCAAGAGGCAAACCCTGACTCCCTGTGGTCAAAGATTGAGGCCAAACTGAGCATTGGTGGTTCAATGGTAGAATTCTCGTTTGCCATGCGGGAGATCCGGGTCCGATTCCCGGCCAATGCAAAAAGTGTATACCAGAAGTTGGGTCTTTAAAGATAAATACTTTTACTTGTGCTAACTCACCTTAATGATGGCGATTTTCACCAGGAATAATGAATTGTGTCAACCAAAACGTAGCCTTAAAGGATAAGCACTTAGTAGAACAGCATTTAACTCCAGAACACCATGATCCTTACCTACTGTCTCTACCTGAGTAGCAAGAGGCATACCCTGACTCCACATAGCCTATCAAGCCTAAACTTCTGAGCACCTAATAAAAAAGCCTTCAATCCAGAACACCATGATCCTTACCTACTGTCTCTACCTGAGTAGCAAGAGGCATACCCTGACTCCACATAGCCTATCAAAGCCTAAACTTATGAGCACCTAATAAAAAAGCCTTCAATCCAGAACTCCATGATCCTTACCTACTGTCGCTACCTGAGTAGCAAGAGGCATACCCTGACTCCACATAGCCTATCAAAGCCTAAACTGATGAGCACCTAATAAAAAAGCATTTCACTCCAGAACACCATGATCCTTACCTACTGTCTCTACCTGAGTAGCAAGAGGCATACCCTGACTCCACATAGCCTATCAAAGCCTAAACTGATGAGCACCTAATAAAAAAGCCTTTCACTCCAGAACACCATGATCCTTACCTACTGTCTCTACCTGAGTAGCAAGAGGCATACCCTGACTCCACATAGCCTATCAAAGCCTAAACTGATGATTACCTAATAAAAAAGCATTTCACTCCAGAACACCATGATCCTTACCTACTGTCTCTACCTGAGTAGCAAGAGGCATACCCTGACTCCACATAGCCTATCAAAGCCTAAACTGATGAGCACCTAATAAAAAGCCTTTCACTCCAGAACACCATGATCCTTACCTACTGTCTCTACCTGAGTAGCAAGAGGCAAACCCTGACTCCACATAGCCTATCAAAGCCTAAACTGATGAGCACCTAATAAAAAAGCATTTCACTCCAGAACACCATGATCCTTACCTACTGTCTCTACCTGAGTAGCAAGAGGCATACCCTGACTACACATAGCCTATCAAAGCCTAAACTGATGAGCACCTAATAAAAAAGCATTTCACTCCAGAACACCATGATCCTTACCTACTGTCTCTACCTGAGTAGCAAGAGGTATCCCCTGACTCCCTGTGGTCAAAGATTGAGGCCAAAATGAGCATTGGTGGTTCAATGGTAGAATTCTCGTTTGCCATGCGGGAGATCCGGGTCTGATTCCCGGCCAATGCAAAAAGTGTATACCAGAAGTTGGGTCTTTAAAGATAAACCCTTTTACTTGTGCTAACTCACCTTAATGATGGCGATTTTCACCAGGAATAATGAATTGTGTCAACCAAAACGTAGCCTTAAAGGATGAGCACTTAGTAGAACAGCATTTAACTCCAGAACACCATGATCCTTACCTACTGTCTCTACCTGAGTAGCAAGAGGCATACCCTGACTCCACATGGCCTATCAAAGCCTAAACTGATGAGCACCTAATAAAAAAGCCTTTCACTCCAGAACACCATGATCCTTACCTACTGTCTCTACCTGAGTAGCAAGAGGCATACCCTGACTCCACATAGCCTATCAAAGCCTAAACTGATGAGCACCTAATAAAAAAGCATTTCACTCCAGAACACCATGATCCTTACCTACTGTCTCTACCTGAGTAGCAAGAGACATACCCTGACTCCACATAGCCTATCAAAGCCTAAACTGATGAGCACCTAATAAAAAAGCCTTTCACTCCAGAACACCATGATCCTTACCTACTGTCTCTACCTGAGTAGTAAGAGGCAAACCCTGACTCCACATAGCCTATCAAAGCCTAAACTGATGAGCACCTAATAAAAGAGCATTTCACTCCAGAACACCATGATCCTTACCTACTGTCTCTACCTGAGTAGCAAGAGGCATACCCTGACTCCACATAGCCTATCAAGCCTAAACTTATGAGCACCTAATAAAAAAGCCTTCAATCCAGAACACCATGATCCTTACCTACTGTCTCTACCTGAGTAGCAAGAGGTATCCCCTGACTCCCTGTGGTCAACGATTGAGACCAAACTGAGCATTGGTGGTTCAATGGTAGAATTCTCGTTTGCCATGCGGGAGATCCGGGTCCGATTCCCGGCCAATGCAAAAAGTGTATACCAGAAGTTGGGTCTTTAAAGATAAACACTTTTACTTGTGCTAACTCACCTTAATGATGGCGATTTTCACCAGGAATAATGAATTGTGTCAACCAAAACGTAGCCTTAAAGGATAAGCACTTAGTAGAACAGCATTTAACTCCAGAACACCATGATCCTTACCTACTGTCTCTACCTGAGTAGCAAGAGGCATACCCTGACTCCACATAGCCTATCAAAGCCTAAACTTATGAGCACCTAATAAAAAAGCCTTCAATCCAGAACTCCATGATCCTTACCTACTGTCGCTACCTGAGTAGCAAGAGGCATACCCTGACTCCACATAGCCTATCAAAGCCTAAACTGATGAGCACCTAATAAAAAAGCATTTCACTCCAGAACACCATGATCCTTACCTACTGTCTCTACCTGAGTAGCAAGAGGCATACCCTGACTCCACATAGCCTATCAAAGCCTAAACTGATGAGCACCTAATAAAAAAGCCTTTCACTCCAGAACACCATGATCCTTACCTACTGTCTCTACCTGAGTAGCAAGAGGCATACCCTGACTCCACATAGCCTATCAAAGCCTAAACTGATGATTACCTAATAAAAGAGCATTTCACTCCAGAACACCATGATCCTTACCTACTGTCTCTACCTGAGTAGCAAGAGGCAAACCCTGACTCCCTGTGGTCAAAGATTGAGGCCAAACTGAGCATTGGTGGTTCAATGGTAGAATTCTCGTTTGCCATGCGGGAGATCCGGGTCCGATTCCCGGCCAATGCAAAAAGTGTATACCAGAAGTTGGGTCTTTAAAGATAAATACTTTTACTTGTGCTAACTCACCTTAATGATGGCGATTTTCACCAGGAATAATGAATTGTGTCAACCAAAACGTAGCCTTAAAGGATAAGCACTTAGTAGAACAGCATTTAACTCCAGAACACCATGATCCTTACCTACTGTCTCTACCTGAGTAGCAAGAGGCATACCCTGACTCCACATAGCCTATCAAGCCTAAACTTCTGAGCACCTAATAAAAAAGCCTTCAATCCAGAACACCATGATCCTTACCTACTGTCTCTACCTGAGTAGCAAGAGGCATACCCTGACTCCACATAGCCTATCAAAGCCTAAACTTATGAGCACCTAATAAAAAAGCCTTCAATCCAGAACTCCATGATCCTTACCTACTGTCGCTACCTGAGTAGCAAGAGGCATACCCTGACTCCACATAGCCTATCAAAGCCTAAACTGATGAGCACCTAATAAAAAAGCATTTCACTCCAGAACACCATGATCCTTACCTACTGTCTCTACCTGAGTAGCAAGAGGCATACCCTGACTCCACATAGCCTATCAAAGCCTAAACTGATGAGCACCTAATAAAAAAGCCTTTCACTCCAGAACACCATGATCCTTACCTACTGTCTCTACCTGAGTAGCAAGAGGCATACCCTGACTCCACATAGCCTATCAAAGCCTAAACTGATGATTACCTAATAAAAAAGCATTTCACTCCAGAACACCATGATCCTTACCTACTGTCTCTACCTGAGTAGCAAGAGGCATACCCTGACTCCACATAGCCTATCAAAGCCTAAACTGATGAGCACCTAATAAAAAGCCTTTCACTCCAGAACACCATGATCCTTACCTACTGTCTCTACCTGAGTAGCAAGAGGCAAACCCTGACTCCACATAGCCTATCAAAGCCTAAACTGATGAGCACCTAATAAAAAAGCATTTCACTCCAGAACACCATGATCCTTACCTACTGTCTCTACCTGAGTAGCAAGAGGCATACCCTGACTACACATAGCCTATCAAAGCCTAAACTGATGAGCACCTAATAAAAAAGCATTTCACTCCAGAACACCATGATCCTTACCTACTGTCTCTACCTGAGTAGCAAGAGGTATCCCCTGACTCCCTGTGGTCAAAGATTGAGGCCAAAATGAGCATTGGTGGTTCAATGGTAGAATTCTCGTTTGCCATGCGGGAGATCCGGGTCTGATTCCCGGCCAATGCAAAAAGTGTATACCAGAAGTTGGGTCTTTAAAGATAAACCCTTTTACTTGTGCTAACTCACCTTAATGATGGCGATTTTCACCAGGAATAATGAATTGTGTCAACCAAAACGTAGCCTTAAAGGATGAGCACTTAGTAGAACAGCATTTAACTCCAGAACACCATGATCCTTACCTACTGTCTCTACCTGAGTAGCAAGAGGCATACCCTGACTCCACATGGCCTATCAAAGCCTAAACTGATGAGCACCTAATAAAAAAGCCTTTCACTCCAGAACACCATGATCCTTACCTACTGTCTCTACCTGAGTAGCAAGAGGCATACCCTGACTCCACATAGCCTATCAAAGCCTAAACTGATGAGCACCTAATAAAAAAGCATTTCACTCCAGAACACCATGATCCTTACCTACTGTCTCTACCTGAGTAGCAAGAGACATACCCTGACTCCACATAGCCTATCAAAGCCTAAACTGATGAGCACCTAATAAAAAAGCCTTTCACTCCAGAACACCATGATCCTTACCTACTGTCTCTACCTGAGTAGTAAGAGGCAAACCCTGACTCCACATAGCCTATCAAAGCCTAAACTGATGAGCACCTAATAAAAGAGCATTTCACTCCAGAACACCATGATCCTTACCTACTGTCTCTACCTGAGTAGCAAGAGGCATACCCTGACTCCACATAGCCTATCAAGCCTAAACTTATGAGCACCTAATAAAAAAGCCTTCAATCCAGAACACCATGATCCTTACCTACTGTCTCTACCTGAGTAGCAAGAGGTATCCCCTGACTCCCTGTGGTCAACGATTGAGACCAAACTGAGCATTGGTGGTTCAATGGTAGAATTCTCGTTTGCCATGCGGGAGATCCGGGTCCGATTCCCGGCCAATGCAAAAAGTGTATACCAGAAGTTGGGTCTTTAAAGATAAACACTTTTACTTGTGCTAACTCACCTTAATGATGGCGATTTTCACCAGGAATAATGAATTGTGTCAACCAAAACGTAGCCTTAAAGGATAAGCACTTAGTAGAACAGCATTTAACTCCAGAACACCATGATCCTTACCTACTGTCTCTACCTGAGTAGCAAGAGGCATACCCTGACTCCACATAGCCTATCAAAGCCTAAACTGATGAGCACCTAATAAAAAAGCATTTCACTCCAGAACACCATGATCCTTACCTACTGTCTCTACCTGAGTAGCAAGAGGCATACCCTGACTCCACATAGCCTATCAAAGCCTAAACTGATGAGCACCTAATAAAAAAGCCTTTCACTCCAGAACACCATGATCCTTACCTACTGTCTCTACCTGAGTAGCAAGAGGCAAACCCTGACTCCACATAGCCTATCAAAGCCTAAACTGATGAGCACCTAATAAAAAAGCCTTTCACTCCAGAACACCATGATCCTTACCTACTGTCTCTACCTGAGTAGCAAGAGGCATACCCTGACTCCACATAGCCTATCAAAGCCTAAACTGATGAGCACCTAATAAAAAAGCCTTTCACTCCAGAACACCATGATCCTTACCTACTGTCTCTACCTGAGTAGCAAGAGGCAAACCCTGACTCCACATAGCCTATCAAAGCCTAAACTGATGAGCACCTAATAAAAGAGCATTTCACTCCAGAACACCATGATCCTTACCTACTGTCTCTACCTGAGTAGCAAGAGGCATACCCTGACTCCACATAGCCTATCAAGCCTAAACTTATGAGCACCTAATAAAAAAGCCTTCAATCCAGAACACCATGATCCTTACCTACTGTCTCTACCTGAGTAGCAAGAGGTATCCCCTGACTCCCTGTGGTCAAAGATTGAGACCAAACTGAGCATTGGTGGTTCAATGGTAGAATTCTCGTTTGCCATGCGGGAGATCCGGGTCCGATTCCCGGCCAATGCAAAAAGTGTATACCAGAAGTTGGGTCTTTAAAGATAAACACTTTTACTTGTGCTAACTCACCTTAATGATGGTGATTTTCACCAGGAATAATGAATTGTGTCAACCAAAACGTAGCCTTAAAGGATAAGCACTTAGTAGAACAGCATTTAACTCCAGAACACCATGATCCTTACCTACTGTCTCTACCTGAGTAGCAAGAGGCATACCCTGACTCCACATAGCCTATCAAAGCCTAAACTGATGAGCACCTAATAAAAAAGCATTTCACTCCAGAACACCATGATCCTTACCTACTGTCTCTACCTGAGTAGCAAGAGGCATACCCTGACTCCACATAGCCTATCAAAGCCTAAACTGATGAGCACCTAATAAAAAAGCCTTTCACTCCAGAACACCATGATCCTTACCTACTGTCTCTACCTGAGTAGCAAGAGGCAAACCCTGACTCCACATAGCCTATCAAAGCCTAAACTGATGAGCACCTAATAAAAAAGCCTTTCACTCCAGAACACCATGATCCTTACCTACTGTCTCTACCTGAGTAGCAAGAGGCAAACCCAGACTCCACATAGCCTATCAAAGCCTAAACTGATGAGCACCTAATAAAAAAGCATTTCACTCCAGAACACCATGATCCTTACCTACTGTCTCTACCTGAGTAGCAAGAGGCATACCCTGACTCCACATAGCCTATCAAGCCTAAACTTATGAGCACCTAATAAAAAAGCCTTCAATCCAGAACACCATGATCCTTACCTACTGTCTCTACCTGAGTAGCAAGAGGTATCCCCTGACTCCCTGTGGTCAAAGATTGAGGCCAAACTGAGCATTGGTGGTTCAATGGTAGAATTCTCGTTTGCCATGCGGGAGATCCGGGTCCGATTCCCGGCCAATGCAAAAAGTGTATACAAGAAGTTGGGTCTTTAAAGATAAACACTTTTACTTGTGCTAACTCACCTTAATGATGGCGATTTTCACCAGGAATAATGAATTGTGTCAACCAAAACGTAGCCTTAAAGGATAAGCACTTAGTAGAACAGCATTTAACTCCAGAACACCATGATCCTTACCTACTGTCTCTACCTGAGTAGCAAGAGGCATACCCTGACTCCACATAGCCTATCAAAGCCTAAACTGATGAGCACCTAATAAAAAAGCATTTCACTCCAGAACACCATGATCCTTACCTACTGTCTCTACCTGAGTAGCAAGAGGCATACCCTGACTCCACATAGCCTATCAAAGCCTAAACTGATGAGCACCTAATAAAAAAGCCTTTCACTCCAGAACACCATGATCCTTACCTACTGTCTCTACCTGAGTAGCAAGAGGCAAACCCTGACTCCACATAGCCTATCAAAGCCTAAACTGATGAGCACCTAATAAAAAAGCATTTCACTCCAGAACACCATGATCCTTACCTACTGTCTCTAACTGAGTAGCAAGAGGCATACCCTGACTCCACATAGCCTATCAAAGCCTAAACTGATGAGCACCTAATAAAAAAGCCTTTCACTCCAGAACACCATGATCCTTACCTACTGTCTCTACCTGAGTAGCAAGAGGCATACCCTGACTCCAAATAGCCTATCAAAGCCTAAACTGATGATTACCTAATAAAAAAGCATTTCACTCCAGAACACCATGATCCTTACCTACTGTCTCTACCTGAGTAGCAAGAGGCATACCCTGACTCCACATAGCCTATCAAAGCCTAAACTGATGAGCACCTAATAAAAAGCCTTTCACTCCAGAACACCATGATCCTTACCTACTGTCTCTACCTGAGTAGCAAGAGGCAAACCCTGACTCCACATAGCCTATCAAAGCCTAAACTGATGAGCACCTAATAAAAGAGCCTTTCACTCCAGAACACCATGATCCTTACCTACTGTCTCTACCTGAGTAGCAAGAGGTATCCCCTGACTCCCTGTGGTCAAAAATTGAGGCCAAACTGAGCATTGGTGGTTCAATGGTAGAATTCTCCTTTGCCATGCGGGAGATCCGGGTCCGATTCCCGGCCAATGCAAAAAGTGTATACCAGAAGTTGGGTCTTTAAAGATAAACCCTTTTACTTGTGCTAACTCACCTTAATGATGGCGATTTTCACCAGGAATAATGAATTGTGTCAACCAAAACGTAGCCTTAAAGGATGAGCACTTAGTGGAACAGCATTTAGCTCCAGAACACCATGATCCTTACCTACTGTCTCTACCTGAGTAGCAAGAGGCATACCCTGACTCCACATAGCCTATCAAAGCCTAAACTGATGAGCACCTAATAAAAAAGCCTTTAACTCCAGAACACCATGATCCTTACCTACTGTCTCTACCTGAGTAGCAAGAGGCAAACCCTGACTCCACATAGCCTATCAAAGCCTAAACTGATGAGCACCTAATAAAAGAGCCTTTCACTCCAGAACACCATGATCCTTACCTACTGTCTCTACCTGAGTAGCAAGAGGTATACCCTGACTCCACATAGCCTATCAAAGCCTAAACTGATGAGCACCTAATAAAAAAGCCTTTAACTCCAGAACACCATGATCCTTACCTACTGTCTCTACCTGAGTAGCAAGAGGCAAACCCTGACTCCACATAGCCTATCAATGCCTAAACTGATGAGCACCTAATAAAAGAGCCTTTCACTCCAGAACACCATGATCCTTACCTACTGTCTCTACCTGAGTAGCAAGAGGCATACCCTGACTCCCTGTGGTCAAAGATTGAGGCCAAACTGAGCATTGGTGGTTCAATGGTAGAATTCTCGTTTGCCATGCGGGAGATCCGGGTCCGATTCCCGGCCAATGCAAAAAGTGTATACCAGAAGTTGGGTCTTTAAAGATAAATACTTTTACTTGTGCTAACTCACCTTAATGATGGCGATTTTCACCAGGAATAATGAATTGTGTCAACCAAAACGTAGCCTTAAAGGATAAGCACTTAGTAGAACAGCATTTAACTCCAGAACACCATGATCCTTACCTACTGTCTCTACCTGAGTAGCAAGAGGCATACCCTGACTCCACATAGCCTATCAAAGCCTAAACTTATGAGCACCTAATAAAAAAGCCTTCAATCCAGAACTCCATGATCCTTACCTACTGTCGCTACCTGAGTAGCAAGAGGCATACCCTGACTCCACATAGCCTATCAAAGCCTAAACTGATGAGCACCTAATAAAAAAGCATTTCACTCCAGAACACCATGATCCTTACCTACTGTCTCTACCTGAGTAGCAAGAGGCATACCCTGACTCCACATAGCCTATCAAAGCCTAAACTGATGAGCACCTAATAAAAAAGCCTTTCACTCCAGAACACCATGATCCTTACCTACTGTCTCTACCTGAGTAGCAAGAGGCATACCCTGACTCCACATAGCCTATCAAAGCCTAAACTGATGAGCACCTAATAAAAAAGCATTTCACTCCAGAACACCATGATCCTTACCTACTGTCTCTACCTGAGTAGCAAGAGGCATACCCTGACTCCACATAGCCTATCAAAGCCTAAACTGATGAGCACCTAATAAAAAAGCCTTTCACTCCAGAACACCATGATCCTTACCTACTGTCTCTACCTGAGTAGCAAGAGGCATACCCTGACTCCACATAGCCTATCAAAGCCTAAACTGATGAGCACCTAATAAAAAAGCCTTTCACTCCAGAACACCATGATCCTTACCTACTGTCTCTACCTGAGTAGCAAGAGGCAAACCCTGACTCCACATAGCCTATCAAAGCCTAAACTGATGAGCACCTAATAAAAGAGCATTTCACTCCAGAACACCATGATCCTTACCTACTGTCTCTACCTGAGTAGCAAGAGGCATACCCTGACTCCACATAGCCTATCAAGCCTAAACTTATGAGCACCTAATAAAAAAGCCTTCAATCCAGAACACCATGATCCTTACCTACTGTCTCTACCTGAGTAGCAAGAGGTATCCCCTGACTCCCTGTGGTCAAAGATTGAGACCAAACTGAGCATTGGTGGTTCAATGGTAGAATTCTCGTTTGCCATGCGGGAGATCCGGGTCCGATTCCCGGCCAATGCAAAAAGTGTATACCAGAAGTTGGGTCTTTAAAGATAAACACTTTTACTTGTGCTAACTCACCTTAATGATGGTGATTTTCACCAGGAATAATGAATTGTGTCAACCAAAACGTAGCCTTAAAGGATAAGCACTTAGTAGAACAGCATTTAACTCCAGAACACCATGATCCTTACCTACTGTCTCTACCTGAGTAGCAAGAGGCATACCCTGACTCCACATAATAAAAAAGCATTTCACTCCAGAACACCATGATCCTTACCTACTGTCTCTACCTGAGTAGCAAGAGGCATACCCTGACTCCACATAGCCTGTCAAAGCCTAAACTGATGAGCACCTAATAAAAAAGCCTTTCAATCCAGAACACCATGATCCTTACCTACTGTCTCTACCTGAGTAGCAAGAGGCATACCCTGACTCCACATAGCCTATCAAAGCCTAAACTTATGAGCACCTAATAAAAAAGCATTTCAATCCAGAACTCCATGATCCTTACCTACTGTCTCTACCTGAGTAGCAAGAGGCATACCCTGACTCCACATAGCCTATCAAGCCTAAACTTATGAGCACCTAATAAAAAAGCCTTCAATCCAGAACACCATGATCCTTACCTACTGTCTCTACCTGAGTAGCAAGAGGTATCCCCTGACTCCCTGTGGTCAAAGATTGAGACCAAACTGAGCATTGGTGGTTCAATGGTAGAATTCTCGTTTCCCATGCGGGAGATCCCGGTCCGATTCCCGGCCAATGCAAAAAGTGTATACCAGAAGTTGGGTCTTTAAAGATAAACACTTTTACTTGTGCTAACTCACCTTAATGATGGTGATTTTCACCAGGAATAATGAATTGTGTCAACCAAAACGTAGCCTTAAAGGATAAGCA
The DNA here is from genome assembly GCA_037043235.1 of Rhodeus uyekii. NCBI lineage: Eukaryota > Metazoa > Chordata > Actinopteri > Cypriniformes > Acheilognathidae > Rhodeus > Rhodeus uyekii. The sequence goes on from JAWRVZ010000578.1 coordinate 29,162, forward strand.
CTTAGTAGAACAGCATTTAACTCCAGAACACCATGATCCTTACCTACTGTCTCTACCTGAGTAGCAAGAGGCATACCCTGACTCCACATAGCCTATCAAAGCCTAAACTGATGAGCACCTAATAAAAAAGCATTTCACTCCAGAACACCATGATCCTTACCTACTGTCTCTACCTGAGTAGCAAGAGGCATACCCTGACTCCACATAGCCTATCAAAGCCTAAACTGATGAGCACCTAATAAAAAAGCCTTTCACTCCAGAACACCATGATCCTTACCTACTGTCTCTACCTGAGTAGCAAGAGGCAAACCCTGACTCCACATAGCCTATCAAAGCCTAAACTGATGAGCACCTAATAAAAAAGCATTTCACTCCAGAACACCATGATCCTTACCTACTGTCTCTACCTGAGTAGCAAGAGGCATACCCTGACTCCACATAGCCTATCAAAGCCTAAACTGATGAGCACCTAATAAAAATGCCTTTCACTCCAGAACACCATGATCCTTACCTACTGTCTCTACCTGAGTAGCAAGAGGCATACCCTGACTCCACATAGCCTATCAAAGCCTAAACTGATGATTACCTAATAAAAAAGCATTTCACTCCAGAACACCATGATCCTTACCTACTGTCTCTACCTGAGTAGCAAGAGGCATACCCTGACTCCACATAGCCTATCAAAGCCTAAACTGATGAGCACCTAATAAAAAGCCTTTCACTCCAGAACACCATGATCCTTACCTACTGTCTCTACCTGAGTAGCAAGAGGCAAACCCTGACTCCACATAGCCTATCAAAGCCTAAACTGATGAGCACCTAATAAAAGAGCCTTTCACTCCAGAACACCATGATCCTTACCTACTGTCTCTACCTGAGTAGCAAGAGGTATCCCCTGACTCCCTGTGGTCAAAAATTGAGGCCAAACTGAGCATTGGTGGTTCAATGGTAGAATTCTGGTTTGCCATGCGGGAGATCCGGGTCCGATTCCCGGCCAATGCAAAAAGTGTATACCAGAAGTTGGGTCTTTAAAGATAAACCCTTTTACTTGTGCTAACTCACCTTAATGATGGCGATTTTAACCAGGAATAATGAATTGTGTCAACCAAAACGTAGCCTTAAAGGATGAGCACTTAGTGGAACAGCATTTAGCTCCAGAACACCATGATCCTTACCTACTGTCTCTACCTGAGTAGCAAGAGGCATACCCTGACTCCACATAGCCTATCAAAGCCTAAACTGATGAGCACCTAATAAAAAAGTATTTCACTCCAGAACACCAAGATCCTTACCTACTGTCTCTACCTGAGTAGCAAGAGGCATACCCTGACTCCACATAGCCTATCAAAGCCTAAACTGATGAGCACCTAATAAAAAAGCATTTCACTCCAGAACACCATGATCCTTACCTACTGTCTCTACCTGAGTAGCAAGAGGCATACCCTGACTCCACATAGCCTATCAAAGCCTAAACTGATGAGCACCTAATAAAAAGCCTTTCACTCCAGAACACCATGATCCTTACCTACTGTCTCTACCTGAGTAGCAAGAGGCAAACCCTGACTCCACATAGCCTATCAAAGCCTAAACTGATGAGCACCTAATAAAAGAGCCTTTCACTCCAGAACACCATGATCCTTACCTACTGTCTCTACCTGAGTAGCAAGAGGTATACCCTGACTCCACATAGCCTATCAAGCCTAAACTTATGAGCACCTAATAAAAAAGCCTTCAATCCAGAACACCATGATCCTTACCTACTGTCTCTACCTGAGTAGCACGAGGCATACCCTGACTCCACATAGCCTATCAAGCCTAAACTTATGAGCACCTAATAAAAAAGCCTTCAATCCAGAACACCATGATCCTTACCTACTGTCTCTACCTGAGTAGCAAGAGGCATACCCTGACTCCACATAGCCTATCAAAGCCTAAACTTATGAGCACCTAATAAAAAAGCCTTCAATCCAGAACACCATGATCCTTACCTACTGTCTCTACCTGAGTAGCAAGAGGCATACCCTGACTCCACATAGCCTATCAAAGCCTAAACTGATGAGCACCTAATAAAAAAGCATTTCACTCCAGAACACCATGACCCTTACCTACTGTCTCTACCTGAGTAGCAAGAGGCATACCCTGACTCCACATAGCCTATCAAAGCCTAAACTTATGAGCACCTAATAAAAAAGCCTTCAATCCAGAACACCATGATCCTTACCTACTGTCTCTACCTGAGTAGCAAGAGGCATACCCTGACTCCACATAGCCTATCAAAGCCTAAACTGATGAGCACCTAATAAAAAAGCATTTCACTCCAGAACACCATGACCCTTACCTACTGTCTCTACCTGAGTAGCAAGAGGCATACCCTGACTCCACATAGCCTATCAAAGCCTAAACTGATGAGCACCTAATAAAAAAGCATTTCACTCCAGAACACCATGACCCTTACCTACTGTCTCTACCTGAGTAGCAAGAGGCATACCCTGACTCCACATAGCCTATCAAAGCCTAAACTGATGAGCACCCAATAAAAAAGCATTTCACTCCAGAACACCATAATCCTTACCTACTGTCTCTACCTGAGTAGCAAGAGGTATCCCCTGACTCCCTGTGGTCAAAAATTGAGGCCAAACTGAGCATTGGTGGTTCAATGGTAGAATTCTGGTTTGCCATGCGGGAGATCCGGGTCCGATTCCCGGCCAATGCAAAAAGTGTATACCAGAAGTTGGGTCTTTAAAGATAAACCCTTTTACTTGTGCTAACTCACCTTAATGATGGCGATTTTAACCAGGAATAATGAATTGTGTCAACCAAAACGTAGCCTTAAAGGATGAGCACTTAGTGGAACAGCATTTAGCTCCAGAACACCATGATCCTTACCTACTGTCTCTACCTGAGTAGCAAGAGGCATACCCTGACTCCACATAGCCTATCAAAGCCTAAACTGATGAGCACCTAATAAAAAAGTATTTCACTCCAGAACACCAAGATCCTTACCTACTGTCTCTACCTGAGTAGCAAGAGGCATACCCTGACTCCACATAGCCTATCAAAGCCTAAACTGATGAGCACCTAATAAAAAAGCATTTCACTCCAGAACACCATGATCCTTACCTACTGTCTCTACCTGAGTAGCAAGAGGCATACCCTGACTCCACATAGCCTATCAAAGCCTAAACTGATGAGCACCTAATAAAAAGCCTTTCACTCCAGAACACCATGATCCTTACCTACTGTCTCTACCTGAGTAGCAAGAGGCAAACCCTGACTCCACATAGCCTATCAAAGCCTAAACTGATGAGCACCTAATAAAAGAGCCTTTCACTCCAGAACACCATGATCCTTACCTACTGTCTCTACCTGAGTAGCAAGAGGTATACCCTGACTCCACATAGCCTATCAAGCCTAAACTTATGAGCACCTAATAAAAAAGCCTTCAATCCAGAACACCATGATCCTTACCTACTGTCTCTACCTGAGTAGCACGAGGCATACCCTGACTCCACATAGCCTATCAAGCCTAAACTTATGAGCACCTAATAAAAAAGCCTTCAATCCAGAACACCATGATCCTTACCTACTGTCTCTACCTGAGTAGCAAGAGGCATACCCTGACTCCACATAGCCTATCAAAGCCTAAACTTATGAGCACCTAATAAAAAAGCCTTCAATCCAGAACACCATGATCCTTACCTACTGTCTCTACCTGAGTAGCAAGAGGCATACCCTGACTCCACATAGCCTATCAAAGCCTAAACTGATGAGCACCTAATAAAAAAGCATTTCACTCCAGAACACCATGACCCTTACCTACTGTCTCTACCTGAGTAGCAAGAGGCATACCCTGACTCCACATAGCCTATCAAAGCCTAAACTTATGAGCACCTAATAAAAAAGCCTTCAATCCAGAACACCATGATCCTTACCTACTGTCTCTACCTGAGTAGCAAGAGGCATACCCTGACTCCACATAGCCTATCAAAGCCTAAACTGATGAGCACCTAATAAAAAAGCATTTCACTCCAGAACACCATGACCCTTACCTACTGTCTCTACCTGAGTAGCAAGAGGCATACCCTGACTCCACATAGCCTATCAAAGCCTAAACTGATGAGCACCTAATAAAAAAGCATTTCACTCCAGAACACCATGACCCTTACCTACTGTCTCTACCTGAGTAGCAAGAGGCATACCCTGACTCCACATAGCCTATCAAAGCCTAAACTGATGAGCACCCAATAAAAAAGCATTTCACTCCAGAACACCATAATCCTTACCTACTGTCTCTACCTGAGTAGCAAGAGGTATCCCCTGACTCCCTGTGGTCAAAGATTGAGGCCAAACTGAGCATTGGTGGTTCAATGGTAGAATTCTCGTTTGCCATGCGGGAGATCCGGGTCCGATTCCCGGCCAATGCAAAAAGTGTATACCAGAAGTTGGGTCTTTAAAGATAAACACTTTTACTTGTGCTAACTCACCTTAATGATGGCGATTTTCACCAGAAATAATGAATTGTGTCAACCAAAACGTAGCCTTAAAGGATGAGCACTTAGTAGAACAGCATTTAACTCCAGAACACCATGATCCTTACCTACTGTCTCTACCTGAGTAGCAAGAGGCATACCCTGACTCCACATAGCCTTTCAAAGCCTAAACTGATGAGCACCTAATAAAAAAGTATTTCACTCCAGAACACCATGATCCTTACCTACTGTCTCTACCTGAGTAGCAAGAGGCATACCCTGACTCCACATAGCCTATCAAGCCTAAACTTATGAGCACCTAATAAAAAAGCCTTCAATCCAGAACACCATGATCCTTACCTACTGTCTCTACCTGAGTAGCAAGAGGTATCCCCTGACTCCCTGTGGTCAAAGATTGAGGCCAAACTGAGCATTGGTGGTTCAATGGTAGAATTCTCGTTTGCCGTGCGGGAGATCCGGGTCCGATTCCCGGCCAATGCAAAAAGTGTATACCAGAAGTTGGGTCTTTAAAGATAAACACTTTTACTTGTGCTAACTCAACTTAATGATGGCGATTTTCACCAGGAATAATGAATTGTGTCAACCAAAACGTAGCCTTAAAGGATAAGCACTTAGTAGAACAGCATTTAACTCCAGAACACCATGATCCTTACCTACTGTCTCTACCTGAGTAGCAAGAGGCATACCCTGACTCCACATAGCCTATCAAAGCCTAAACTGATGAGCACCTAATAAAAAAGTATTTCACTCCAGAACACCATGATCCTTACCTACTGTCTCTACCTGAGTAGCAAGAGGCATACCCTGACTCCACATAGCCTATCAAAGCCTAAACTGATGAGCACCTAATAAAAAAGCCTTTCACTCCAGAACACCAAGATCCTTACCTACTGTCTCTACCTGAGTAGCAAGAGGCAATCCCTGACTCCAAATGCAACCCTAGGTATTTATTTGATACAGTGACTAAATTAACAAGAAATAAAGCCTCAACCCCAGATGCTTTAAATCAGCACAGCACTAATGACTTCATGGACTTCTTTACTTGCAAAATTAATAATATTAGAGAGAAAATAATAAACATGCAACAATCTACTACAATATTCCAAAATACAGTACATTTTAGTGTCCCTGAAGAAAAATTCCAATCCTTCATTGCTATTGGGGAGGAAGAATTGTCTAAACTCGTTAAATCATCAAAATCAACAACATGTATGCTAGACCCAATACCGACTAAGCTACTGAAAGAGATGCTTCCAGAAATCATAGATCCTATTCTTAATATTATTAATTCTTCTTTGTCATTAGGATACGTACCAAAAACCTTTAAGCTGGCTGTAATTAAACCGCTTATTAAAAAACCACAACTTGATCCTACAGAATTAGTTAATTACAGGCCGATATCGAATCTACCTTTCTTGTCAAAGATTCTAGAAAAGGCAATATCTTTACAACTATGTTCCTTTCTAGAAAGAAACAGCATCTACGAGGATTTCCAGTCAGGATTTAGACCATATCATAGTACTGAGACTGCTCTCATTAGAGTTACAAATGATTTGCTCTTATCATCCGATCGTGGTTGTATCTCTCTGTTAGTGTTACTGGACCTTAGTGCTGCATTTGATACAATCGACCACAAAATCCTTCTGAATAGACTTGAAAATTATGTTGGCATTAGTGGAGTTGCATTAGCCTGGTTCAAGTCATACTTATCTGAGCGTTATCAGTTTGTAGCATTAAATGAGGAGATGTCATATCGGTCACGGGTTCAATATGGAGTTCCTCAAGGTTCAGTACTAGGACCATTGCTTTTCACCCTGTACATGCTTCCTTTGGGTGCAGTTATTAGGAAGCATGGCATTAGCTTTCATTGTTACGCTGATGATACTCAGCTCTATATTTCTTCTCATCCTGATGAAACGAACAAATTCACTGAATTAACAGAATGCATAACCGATATAAAAAATTGGATGACTAATAACTTTCTACTGCTAAATTCTGAAAAAACAGAGATTCTAATTATTAGACCAAAAAGTTTGGCACATAATAATCTAGACTACTGCCTAACACTCGATGGCTGCTCTGTCAAGTCTTCGTCGTCAGTTAGAAACCTGGGTGTGCTCTTTGATACCAATCTTTCATTTGAAAGCCATGTTTCTAGCATCTGTAAAACGGCGTTCTTCCATCTTAAAAATATATCTAAATTGCGACATATGCTATCTAAGACAAATGCGGAAAAGTTAGTTCATGCGTTCATGAGTTCAAGGCTAGATTATTGTAATGCTTTACTAGGTGGTTGCTCTGCACGCTTAATAAACAAATTCCAGCTGGTCCAAAATGCAGCAGCTCGAGTTCTTACTAGAACCAGGAAGTATGAGCATATTAGCCCAGTTCTGTCAAACCTGCACTGGCTTCCTATTAAACACCGAATACATTTTAAAATCTTGCTAATTACTTACAAAGCATTAAATGGTTTAGCTCCACAGTACTTGAGCGATCTCTTAACACATTATAGTCCTTCACGTCTATTGCGATCCCAAAATACTGACCAGCTTATAATACCTAGAATATCAAAGTCAACTGCTGGCGGGCGATCCTTTTCCTATTTAGCTCCTAAACTCTGGAACAGTCTTCCTATTACAGTTCGGGAAGCAGACACACTCTGTCAGTTTAAATGTAGACTAAAAACACATCTTTTCAACCTGGCATACATATAACACATTATACATACATTTTTAATCCAAATCATGTAAAATGATTGTTAGGCTGCATAATTTAGATAAGCCGGAACCGGGAACATTCCCATAACACCTGATGTACTCGATACATCAGAAGAAGAATGGCATCTACGCTGATATTGGTCTCTGTTTATTCCGAGGTTACCGTGGTCAGCTGGATCCGGGCCGTATGCAGATCAGATGAAGGACCTGGACACGAGCACAGCACTGCCCTGGGGTGTCTGCGGAGACCGTGACTCTACTGGACCCTCCCCTGTGACGATCATGAACCCATCTCTAACCGGACCAAATTGGACTTCATATTGGACTTGAATTGTTGTATAATAATCATGCACGGTTTGGCTGTTGGCCAGAGGAGAACTGGTCCCCCAACTGAGCCTGGTTTCTCCCAAGGTTTTTTCTCCATTCTATTCTTCATTCGTTACGTCACCTGCCGGAGTTTTGGTTCCTTGCCGCTGTCGCCTATGGCTTGCTCAGTTGGGGAAACTTAACACTTAAAATTCATCAATTGTATTGATTCGCCTGCTCTTTTGGGGCTTCTGTTCAGCCAAACAAACTTTGTTTATATTGTTTTTCCTGTAAAGCTGCTTTGAAACAATCTACATTGTAAAAAGCGCTATATAAATAAAGGTGACTTGACTTGACTTGACTCCACATAGCCTATCAAAGCCTAAACTGATGAGCACCTAATAAAAAGCCTTTCACTCCAGAACACCATGATCCTTACCTACTGTCTCTACCTGAGTAGCAAGAGGCAAACCCTGACTCCACATAGCCTATCAAAGCCTAAACTGATGAGCACCTAATAAAAGAGCCTTTCACTCCAGAACACCATGATCCTTACCTACTGTCTCTACCTGAGTAGCAAGAGGTATCCCCTGACTCCCTGTGGTCAAAAATTGAGGCCAAACTGAGCATTGGTGGTTCAATGGTAGAATTCTGGTTTGCCATGCGGGAGATCCGGGTCCGATTCCCGGCCAATGCAAAAAGTATATACCAGAAGTTGGGTCTTTAAAGATAAACCCTTTTACTTGTGCTAACTCACCTTAATGATGGCGATTTTCACCAGGAATAATGAATTGTGTCAACCAAAACGTAGCCTTAAAGGATGAGCACTTAGTGGAACAGCATTTAGCTCCAGAACACCATGATCCTTACCTACTGTCTCTACCTGAGTAGCAAGAGGCATACCCTGACTCCACATAGCCTATCAAAGCCTAAACTGATGAGCACCTAATAAAAAAGTATTTCACTCCAGAACACCATGATCCTTACCTACTGTCTCTACCTGAGTAGCAAGAGGCATACCCTGACTCCACATAGCCTATCAAAGCCTAAACTGATGAGCACCTAATAAAAAAGCCTGTCACTCCAGAACACCAAGATCCTTACCTACTGTCTCTACCTGAGTAGCAAGAGGCATACCCTGACTCCACATAGCCTATCAAAGCCTAAACTGATGAGCACCTAATAAAAAAGCATTTCACTCCAGAACACCATGATCCTTACCTACTGTCTCTACCTGAGTAGCAAGAGGCATACCCTGACTCCACATAGCCTATCAAAGCCTAAACTGATGAGCACCTAATAAAAAGCCTTTCACTCCAGAACACCATGATCCTTACCTACTGTCTCTACCTGAGTAGCAAGAGGCAAACCCTGACTCCACATAGCCTATCAAAGCCTAAACTGATGAGCACCTAATAAAAGAGCCTTTCACTCCAGAACACCATGATCCTTACCTACTGTCTCTACCTGAGTAGCAAGAGGTATACCCTGACTCCACATAGCCTATCAAGCCTAAACTTATGAGCACCTAATAAAAAAGCCTTCAATCCAGAACACCATGATCCTTACCTACTGTCTCTACCTGAGTAGCACGAGGCATACCCTGACTCCACATAGCCTATCAAGCCTAAACTTATGAGCACCTAATAAAAAAGCCTTCAATCCAGAACACCATGATCCTTACCTACTGTCTCTACCTGAGTAGCAAGAGGCATACCCTGACTCCACATAGCCTATCAAAGCCTAAACTTATGAGCACCTAATAAAAAAGCCTTCAATCCAGAACACCATGATCCTTACCTACTGTCTCTACCTGAGTAGCAAGAGGCATACCCTGACTCCACATAGCCTATCAAAGCCTAAACTGATGAGCACCTAATAAAAAAGCATTTCACTCCAGAACACCATGACCCTTACCTACTGTCTCTACCTGAGTAGCAAGAGGCATACCCTGACTCCACATAGCCTATCAAAGCCTAAACTGATGAGCACCTAATAAAAAAGCATTTCACTCCAGAACACCATGACCCTTACCTACTGTCTCTACCTGAGTAGCAAGAGGCATACCCTGACTCCACATAGCCTATCAAAGCCTAAACTGATGAGCACCCAATAAAAAAGCATTTCACTCCAGAACACCATAATCCTTACCTACTGTCTCTACCTGAGTAGCAAGAGGTATCCCCTGACTCCCTGTGGTCAAAGATTGAGGCCAAACTGAGCATTGGTGGTTCAATGGTAGAATTCTCGTTTGCCATGCGGGAGATCCGGGTCCGATTCCCGGCCAATGCAAAAAGTGTATACCAGAAGTTGGGTCTTTAAAGATAAACACTTTTACTTGTGCTAACTCACCTTAATGATGGCGATTTTCACCAGAAATAATGAATTGTGTCAACCAAAACGTAGCCTTAAAGGATGAGCACTTAGTAGAACAGCATTTAACTCCAGAACACCATGATCCTTACCTACTGTCTCTACCTGAGTAGCAAGAGGCATACCCTGACTCCACATAGCCTATCAAAGCCTAAACTGATGAGCACCTAATAAAAAAGTATTTCACTCCAGAACACCATGATCCTTACCTACTGTCTCTACCTGAGTAGCAAGAGGCATACCCTGACTCCACATAGCCTATCAAAGCCTAAACTGATGAGCACCTAATAAAAAAGCATTTCACTCCAGAACACCATGATCCTTACCTACTGTCTCTACCTGAGTAGCAAGAGGCATACCCTGACTCCAAATGCAACCCTAGGTATTTATTTGATACAGTGACTAAATTAACAAGAAATAAAGCCTCAACCCCAGATGCTTTAAATCAGCACAGCACTAATGACTTCATGGACTTCTTTACTTGCAAAATTAATAATATTAGAGAGAAAATAATAAACATGCAACAATCTACTACAATATTCCAAAATACAGTACATTTTAGTGTCCCTGAAGAAAAATTCCAATCCTTCATTGCTATTGGGGAGGAAGAATTGTCTAAACTCGTTAAATCATCAAAATCAACAACATGTATGCTAGACCCAATACCGACTAAGCTACTGAAAGAGATGCTTCCAGAAATCATAGATCCTATTCTTAATATTATTAATTCTTCTTTGTCATTAGGATACGTACCAAAAACCTTTAAGCTGGCTGTAATTAAACCGCTTATTAAAAAACCACAACTTGATCCTACAGAATTAGTTAATTACAGGCCGATATCGAATCTACCTTTCTTGTCAAAGATTCTAGAAAAGGCAATATCTTTACAACTATGTTCCTTTCTAGAAAGAAACAGCATCTACGAGGATTTCCAGTCAGGATTTAGACCATATCATAGTACTGAGACTGCTCTCATTAGAGTTACAAATGATTTGCTCTTATCATCCGATCGTGGTTGTATCTCTCTGTTAGTGTTACTGGACCTTAGTGCTGCATTTGATACAATCGACCACAAAATCCTTCTGAATAGACTTGAAAATTATGTTGGCATTAGTGGAGTTGCATTAGCCTGGTTCAAGTCATACTTATCTGAGCGTTATCAGTTTGTAGCATTAAATGAGGAGATGTCATATCGGTCACGGGTTCAATATGGAGTTCCTCAAGGTTCAGTACTAGGACCATTGCTTTTCACCCTGTACATGCTTCCTTTGGGTGCAGTTATTAGGAAGCATGGCATTAGCTTTCATTGTTACGCTGATGATACTCAGCTCTATATTTCTTCTCATCCTGATGAAACGAACAAATTCACTGAATTAACAGAATGCATAACCGATATAAAAAATTGGATGACTAATAACTTTCTACTGCTAAATTCTGAAAAAACAGAGATTCTAATTATTAGACCAAAAAGTTTGGCACATAATAATCTAGACTACTGCCTAACACTCGATGGCTGCTCTGTCAAGTCTTCGTCGTCAGTTAGAAACCTGGGTGTGCTCTTTGATACCAATCTTTCATTTGAAAGCCATGTTTCTAGCATCTGTAAAACGGCGTTCTTCCATCTTAAAAATATATCTAAATTGCGACATATGCTATCTAAGACAAATGCGGAAAAGTTAGTTCATGCGTTCATGAGTTCAAGGCTAGATTATTGTAATGCTTTACTAGGTGGTTGCTCTGCACGCTTAATAAACAAATTCCAGCTGGTCCAAAATGCAGCAGCTCGAGTTCTTACTAGAACCAGGAAGTATGAGCATATTAGCCCAGTTCTGTCAAACCTGCACTGGCTTCCTATTAAACACCGAATACATTTTAAAATCTTGCTAATTACTTACAAAGCATTAAATGGTTTAGCTCCACAGTACTTGAGCGATCTCTTAACACATTATAGTCCTTCACGTCTATTGCGATCCCAAAATACTGACCAGCTTATAATACCTAGAATATCAAAGTCAACTGCTGGCGGGCGATCCTTTTCCTATTTAGCTCCTAAACTCTGGAACAGTCTTCCTATTACAGTTCGGGAAGCAGACACACTCTGTCAGTTTAAATGTAGACTAAAAACACATCTTTTCAACCTGGCATACATATAACACATTATACATACATTTTTAATCCAAATCATGTAAAATGATTGTTAGGCTGCATAATTTAGATAAGCCGGAACCGGGAACATTCCCATAACACCTGATGTACTCGATACATCAGAAGAAGAATGGCATCTACGCTGATATTGGTCTCTGTTTATTCCGAGGTTACCGTGGTCAGCTGGATCCGGGCCGTATGCAGATCAGATGAAGGACCTGGACACGAGCACAGCACTGCCCTGGGGTGTCTGCGGAGACCGTGACTCTACTGGACCCTCCCCTGTGACGATCATGAACCCATCTCTAACCGGACCAAATTGGACTTCATATTGGACTTGAATTGTTGTATAATAATCATGCACGGTTTGGCTGTTGGCCAGAGGAGAACTGGTCCCCCAACTGAGCCTGGTTTCTCCCAAGGTTTTTTCTCCATTCTATTCTTCATTCGTTACGTCACCTGCCGGAGTTTTGGTTCCTTGCCGCTGTCGCCTATGGCTTGCTCAGTTGGGGAAACTTAACACTTAAAATTCATCAATTGTATTGATTCGCCTGCTCTTTTGGGGCTTCTGTTCAGCCAAACAAACTTTGTTTATATTGTTTTTCCTGTAAAGCTGCTTTGAAACAATCTACATTGTAAAAAGCGCTATATAAATAAAGGTGACTTGACTTGACTTGACTCCACATAGCCTATCAAAGCCTAAACTGATGAGCACCTAATAAAAAGCCTTTCACTCCAGAACACCATGATCCTTACCTACTGTCTCTACCTGAGTAGCAAGAGGCAAACCCTGACTCCACATAGCCTATCAAAGCCTAAACTGATGAGCACCTAATAAAAGAGCCTTTCACTCCAGAACACCATGATCCTTACCTACTGTCTCTACCTGAGTAGCAAGAGGTATCCCCTGACTCCCTGTGGTCAAAAATTGAGGCCAAACTGAGCATTGGTGGTTCAATGGTAGAATTCTCGTTTGCCATGCAGGAGATCCGGGTCCGATTCCCGGCCAATGCAAAACGTGTATACCAGAAGTTGGGTCTTTAAAGATAAAGCCTTTTACTTGTGCTAACTCACCTTAATGATGGCGATTTTCACCAGGAATAATGAATTGTGTCAACCAAAACGTAGCCTTAAAGGATGAGCACTTAGTGGAACAGCATTTAGCTCCAGAACACCATGATCCTTACCTACTGTCTCTACCTGAGTAGCAAGAGGCAAACCCTGACTCCACATAGCCTATCAAAGCCTAAACTGATGAGCACCTAATAAAAGAGCCTTTCACTCCAGAACACCATGATCCTTACCTACTGTCTCTACCTGAGTAGCAAGAGGCATACCCTGACTCCCTGTGGTCAAAGATTGAGGCCAAACTGAGCATTGGTGGTTCAATGGTAGAATTCTCGTTTGCCATGCGGGAGATCCGGGTCCGATTCCCGGCCAATGCAAAAAGTGTATACCAGAAGTTGGGTCTTTAAAGATAAACACTTTTACTTGTGCTAACTCACCTTAATGATGGCGATTTTCACCAGAAATAATGAATTGTGTCAACCAAAACGTAGCCTAAACTGATGAGCACCTAATAAAAAAGCCTTTCACTCCAAAACACCATGATCCTTACCTACTGTCTCTACCTGAGTAGCAAGAGGCATACCCTGACTCCACATAGCCTATCAAAGCCTAAACTGATGAGCACCTAATAAAAAAGCATTTCACTCCAGAACACCATGATCCTTACCTACTGTCTCTACCTGAGTAGCAAGAGGCAAACCCTGACTCCACATAGCCTATCAAAGCCTAAACTGATGAGCACCTAATAAAAGAGCCTTTCACTCCAGAACACCATGATCCTTACCTACTGTCTCTACCTGAGTAGCAAGAGGCATACCCTGACTCCACATAGCCTATCAAAGCCTAAACTGATGAGCACCTAATAAAAAAGCATTTCACTCCAGAATACCATGATCCTTACCTACTGTCTCTACCTGAGTAGCAAGAGGCATACCCTGACTCCACATAGCCTATCAAAGCCTAAACTGATGAGCACCTAATAAAAAGCCTTTCACTCCAGAACACCATGATCCTTACCTACTGTCTCTACCTGAGTAGCAAGAGGCAAACCCTGACTCCACATAGCCTATCAAAGCCTAAACTGATGAGCACCTAATAAAAGAGCCTTTCACTCCAGAACACCATGATCCTTACCTACTGTCTCTACCTGAGTAGCAAGAGGCATACCCTGACTCCCTGTGGTCAAAAATTGAGGCCAAACTGAGCATTGGTGGTTCAATGGTAGAATTCTCGTTTGCCATGCAGGAGATCCGGGTCCGATTCCCGGCCAATGCAAAACGTGTATACCAGAAGTTGGGTCTTTAAAGATAAACCCTTTTACTTGTGCTAACTCACCTTAATGATGGCGATTTTCACCAGGAATAATGAATTGTGTCAACCAAAACGTAGCCTTAAAGGATGAGCACTTAGTGGAACAGCATTTAGCTCCAGAACACCATGATCCTTACCTACTGTCTCTACCTGAGTAGCAAGAGGCATACCCTGACTCCACATAGCCTATCAAAGCCTAAACTGATGAGCACCTAATAAAAAACCTTTCACTCCAGAACACCATGATCCTTACCTACTGTCTCTACCTGAGTAGCAAGAGGCATACCCTGACTCCACATAGCCTATCAAAGCCTAAAGTGATGATTACCTAATAAAAAAGCATTTCACTCCAGAACACCATGATCCTTACCTACTGTCTCTACCTGAGTAGCAAGAGGCATACCCTGACTCCAAATGCAACCCTAGGTATTTATTTGATACAGTGACTAAATTAACAAGAAATAAAGCCTCAACCCCAGATGCTTTAAATCAGCACAGCACTAATGACTTCATGGACTTCTTTACTTGCAAAATTAATAATATTAGAGAGAAAATAATAAACATGCAACAATCTACTACAATATTCCAAAATACAGTACATTTTAGTGTCCCTGAAGAAAAATTCCAATCCTTCATTGCTATTGGGGAGGAAGAATTGTCTAAACTCGTTAAATCATCAAAATCAACAACATGTATGCTAGACCCAATACCGACTAAGCTACTGAAAGAGATGCTTCCAGAAATCATAGATCCTATTCTTAATATTATTAATTCTTCTTTGTCATTAGGATACGTACCAAAAACCTTTAAGCTGGCTGTAATTAAACCGCTTATTAAAAAACCACAACTTGATCCTACAGAATTAGTTAATTACAGGCCGATATCGAATCTACCTTTCTTGTCAAAGATTCTAGAAAAGGCAATATCTTTACAACTATGTTCCTTTCTAGAAAGAAACAGCATCTACGAGGATTTCCAGTCAGGATTTAGACCATATCATAGTACTGAGACTGCTCTCATTAGAGTTACAAATGATTTGCTCTTATCATCCGATCGTGGTTGTATCTCTCTGTTAGTGTTACTGGACCTTAGTGCTGCATTTGATACAATCGACCACAAAATCCTTCTGAATAGACTTGAAAATTATGTTGGCATTAGTGGAGTTGCATTAGCCTGGTTCAAGTCATACTTATCTGAGCGTTATCAGTTTGTAGCATTAAATGAGGAGATGTCATATCGGTCACGGGTTCAATATGGAGTTCCTCAAGGTTCAGTACTAGGACCATTGCTTTTCACCCTGTACATGCTTCCTTTGGGTGCAGTTATTAGGAAGCATGGCATTAGCTTTCATTGTTACGCTGATGATACTCAGCTCTATATTTCTTCTCATCCTGATGAAACGAACAAATTCACTGAATTAACAGAATGCATAACCGATATAAAAAATTGGATGACTAATAACTTTCTACTGCTAAATTCTGAAAAAACAGAGATTCTAATTATTAGACCAAAAAGTTTGGCACATAATAATCTAGACTACTGCCTAACACTCGATGGCTGCTCTGTCAAGTCTTCGTCGTCAGTTAGAAACCTGGGTGTGCTCTTTGATACCAATCTTTCATTTGAAAGCCATGTTTCTAGCATCTGTAAAACGGCGTTCTTCCATCTTAAAAATATATCTAAATTGCGACATATGCTATCTAAGACAAATGCGGAAAAGTTAGTTCATGCGTTCATGAGTTCAAGGCTAGATTATTGTAATGCTTTACTAGGTGGTTGCTCTGCACGCTTAATAAACAAATTCCAGCTGGTCCAAAATGCAGCAGCTCGAGTTCTTACTAGAACCAGGAAGTATGAGCATATTAGCCCAGTTCTGTCAAACCTGCACTGGCTTCCTATTAAACACCGAATACATTTTAAAATCTTGCTAATTACTTACAAAGCATTAAATGGTTTAGCTCCACAGTACTTGAGCGATCTCTTAACACATTATAGTCCTTCACGTCTATTGCGATCCCAAAATACTGACCAGCTTATAATACCTAGAATATCAAAGTCAACTGCTGGCGGGCGATCCTTTTCCTATTTAGCTCCTAAACTCTGGAACAGTCTTCCTATTACAGTTCGGGAAGCAGACACACTCTGTCAGTTTAAATGTAGACTAAAAACACATCTTTTCAACCTGGCATACATATAACACATTATACATACATTTTTAATCCAAATCATGTAAAATGATTGTTAGGCTGCATAATTTAGATAAGCCGGAACCGGGAACATTCCCATAACACCTGATGTACTCGATACATCAGAAGAAGAATGGCATCTACGCTGATATTGGTCTCTGTTTATTCCGAGGTTACCGTGGTCAGCTGGATCCGGGCCGTATGCAGATCAGATGAAGGACCTGGACACGAGCACAGCACTGCCCTGGGGTGTCTGCGGAGACCGTGACTCTACTGGACCCTCCCCTGTGACGATCATGAACCCATCTCTAACCGGACCAAATTGGACTTCATATTGGACTTGAATTGTTGTATAATAATCATGCACGGTTTGGCTGTTGGCCAGAGGAGAACTGGTCCCCCAACTGAGCCTGGTTTCTCCCAAGGTTTTTTCTCCATTCTATTCTTCATTCGTTACGTCACCTGCCGGAGTTTTGGTTCCTTGCCGCTGTCGCCTATGGCTTGCTCAGTTGGGGAAACTTAACACTTAAAATTCATCAATTGTATTGATTCGCCTGCTCTTTTGGGGCTTCTGTTCAGCCAAACAAACTTTGTTTATATTGTTTTTCCTGTAAAGCTGCTTTGAAACAATCTACATTGTAAAAAGCGCTATATAAATAAAGGTGACTTGACTTGACTTGACTCCACATAGCCTATCAAAGCCTAAACTGATGAGCACCTAATAAAAAGCCTTTCACTCCAGAACACCATGATCCTTACCTACTGTCTCTACCTGAGTAGCAAGAGGCAAACCCTGACTCCACATAGCCTATCAAAGCCTAAACTGATGAGCACCTAATAAAAGAGCCTTTCACTCCAGAACACCATGATCCTTACCTACTGTCTCTACCTGAGTAGCAAGAGGTATCCCCTGACTCCCTGTGGTCAAAAATTGAGGCCAAACTGAGCATTGGTGGTTCAATGGTAGAATTCTCGTTTGCCATGCAGGAGATCCGGGTCCGATTCCCGGCCAATGCAAAACGTGTATACCAGAAGTTGGGTCTTTAAAGATAAAGCCTTTTACTTGTGCTAACTCACCTTAATGATGGCGATTTTCACCAGGAATAATGAATTGTGTCAACCAAAACGTAGCCTTAAAGGATGAGCACTTAGTGGAACAGCATTTAGCTCCAGAACACCATGATCCTTACCTACTGTCTCTACCTGAGTAGCAAGAGGCAAACCCTGACTCCACATAGCCTATCAAAGCCTAAACTGATGAGCACCTAATAAAAGAGCCTTTCACTCCAGAACACCATGATCCTTACCTACTGTCTCTACCTGAGTAGCAAGAGGCATACCCTGACTCCCTGTGGTCAAAGATTGAGGCCAAACTGAGCATTGGTGGTTCAATGGTAGAATTCTCGTTTGCCATGCGGGAGATCCGGGTCCGATTCCCGGCCAATGCAAAAAGTGTATACCAGAAGTTGGGTCTTTAAAGATAAACACTTTTACTTGTGCTAACTCACCTTAATGATGGCGATTTTCACCAGAAATAATGAATTGTGTCAACCAAAACGTAGCCTAAACTGATGAGCACCTAATAAAAAAGCCTTTCACTCCAAAACACCATGATCCTTACCTACTGTCTCTACCTGAGTAGCAAGAGGCATACCCTGACTCCACATAGCCTATCAAAGCCTAAACTGATGAGCACCTAATAAAAAAGCATTTCACTCCAGAACACCATGATCCTTACCTACTGTCTCTACCTGAGTAGCAAGAGGCAAACCCTGACTCCACATAGCCTATCAAAGCCTAAACTGATGAGCACCTAATAAAATAGCCTTTCACTCCAGAACACCATGATCCTTACCTACTGTCTCTACCTGAGTAGCAAGAGGCATACCCTGACTCCACATAGCCTATCAAAGCCTAAACTGATGAGCACCTAATAAAAAAGCATTTCACTCCAGAATACCATGATCCTTACCTACTGTCTCTACCTGAGTAGCAAGAGGCATACCCTGACTCCACATAGCCTATCAAAGCCTAAACTGATGAGCACCTAATAAAAAGCCTTTCACTCCAGAACACCATGATCCTTACCTACTGTCTCTACCTGAGTAGCAAGAGGCAAACCCTGACTCCACATAGCCTATCAAAGCCTAAACTGATGAGCACCTAATAAAAGAGCCTTTCACTCCAGAACACCATGATCCTTACCTACTGTCTCTACCTGAGTAGCAAGAGGCATACCCTGACTCCCTGTGGTCAAAAATTGAGGCCAAACTGAGCATTGGTGGTTCAATGGTAGAATTCTCGTTTGCCATGCAGGAGATCCGGGTCCGATTCCCGGCCAATGCAAAACGTGTATACCAGAAGTTGGGTCTTTAAAGATAAACCCTTTTACTTGTGCTAACTCACCTTAATGATGGCGATTTTCACCAGGAATAATGAATTGTGTCAACCAAAACGTAGCCTTAAAGGATGAGCACTTAGTGGAACAGCATTTAGCTCCAGAACACCATGATCCTTACCTACTGTCTCTACCTGAGTAGCAAGAGGCATACCCTGACTCCACATAGCCTATCAAAGCCTAAACTGATGAGCACCTAATAAAAAACCTTTCACTCCAGAACACCATGATCCTTACCTACTGTCTCTACCTGAGTAGCAAGAGGCATACCCTGACTCCACATAGCCTATCAAAGCCTAAAGTGATGATTACCTAATAAAAAAGCATTTCACTCCAGAACACCATGATCCTTACCTACTGTCTCTACCTGAGTAGCAAGAGGCATACCCTGACTCCAAATGCAACCCTAGGTATTTATTTGATACAGTGACTAAATTAACAAGAAATAAAGCCTCAACCCCAGATGCTTTAAATCAGCACAGCACTAATGACTTCATGGACTTCTTTACTTGCAAAATTAATAATATTAGAGAGAAAATAATAAACATGCAACAATCTACTACAATATTCCAAAATACAGTACATTTTAGTGTCCCTGAAGAAAAATTCCAATCCTTCATTGCTATTGGGGAGGAAGAATTGTCTAAACTCGTTAAATCATCAAAATCAACAACATGTATGCTAGACCCAATACCGACTAAGCTACTGAAAGAGATGCTTCCAGAAATCATAGATCCTATTCTTAATATTATTAATTCTTCTTTGTCATTAGGATACGTACCAAAAACCTTTAAGCTGGCTGTAATTAAACCGCTTATTAAAAAACCACAACTTGATCCTACAGAATTAGTTAATTACAGGCCGATATCGAATCTACCTTTCTTGTCAAAGATTCTAGAAAAGGCAATATCTTTACAACTATGTTCCTTTCTAGAAAGAAACAGCATCTACGAGGATTTCCAGTCAGGATTTAGACCATATCATAGTACTGAGACTGCTCTCATTAGAGTTACAAATGATTTGCTCTTATCATCCGATCGTGGTTGTATCTCTCTGTTAGTGTTACTGGACCTTAGTGCTGCATTTGATACAATCGACCACAAAATCCTTCTGAATAGACTTGAAAATTATGTTGGCATTAGTGGAGTTGCATTAGCCTGGTTCAAGTCATACTTATCTGAGCGTTATCAGTTTGTAGCATTAAATGAGGAGATGTCATATCGGTCACGGGTTCAATATGGAGTTCCTCAAGGTTCAGTACTAGGACCATTGCTTTTCACCCTGTACATGCTTCCTTTGGGTGCAGTTATTAGGAAGCATGGCATTAGCTTTCATTGTTACGCTGATGATACTCAGCTCTATATTTCTTCTCATCCTGATGAAACGAACAAATTCACTGAATTAACAGAATGCATAACCGATATAAAAAATTGGATGACTAATAACTTTCTACTGCTAAATTCTGAAAAAACAGAGATTCTAATTATTAGACCAAAAAGTTTGGCACATAATAATCTAGACTACTGCCTAACACTCGATGGCTGCTCTGTCAAGTCTTCGTCGTCAGTTAGAAACCTGGGTGTGCTCTTTGATACCAATCTTTCATTTGAAAGCCATGTTTCTAGCATCTGTAAAACGGCGTTCTTCCATCTTAAAAATATATCTAAATTGCGACATATGCTATCTAAGACAAATGCGGAAAAGTTAGTTCATGCGTTCATGAGTTCAAGGCTAGATTATTGTAATGCTTTACTAGGTGGTTGCTCTGCACGCTTAATAAACAAATTCCAGCTGGTCCAAAATGCAGCAGCTCGAGTTCTTACTAGAACCAGGAAGTATGAGCATATTAGCCCAGTTCTGTCAAACCTGCACTGGCTTCCTATTAAACACCGAATACATTTTAAAATCTTGCTAATTACTTACAAAGCATTAAATGGTTTAGCTCCACAGTACTTGAGCGATCTCTTAACACATTATAGTCCTTCACGTCTATTGCGATCCCAAAATACTGACCAGCTTATAATACCTAGAATATCAAAGTCAACTGCTGGCGGGCGATCCTTTTCCTATTTAGCTCCTAAACTCTGGAACAGTCTTCCTATTACAGTTCGGGAAGCAGACACACTCTGTCAGTTTAAATGTAGACTAAAAACACATCTTTTCAACCTGGCATACATATAACACATTATACATACATTTTTAATCCAAATCATGTAAAATGATTGTTAGGCTGCATAATTTAGATAAGCCGGAACCGGGAACATTCCCATAACACCTGATGTACTCGATACATCAGAAGAAGAATGGCATCTACGCTGATATTGGTCTCTGTTTATTCCGAGGTTACCGTGGTCAGCTGGATCCGGGCCGTATGCAGATCAGATGAAGGACCTGGACACGAGCACAGCACTGCCCTGGGGTGTCTGCGGAGACCGTGACTCTACTGGACCCTCCCCTGTGACGATCATGAACCCATCTCTAACCGGACCAAATTGGACTTCATATTGGACTTGAATTGTTGTATAATAATCATGCACGGTTTGGCTGTTGGCCAGAGGAGAACTGGTCCCCCAACTGAGCCTGGTTTCTCCCAAGGTTTTTTCTCCATTCTATTCTTCATTCGTTACGTCACCTGCCGGAGTTTTGGTTCCTTGCCGCTGTCGCCTATGGCTTGCTCAGTTGGGGAAACTTAACACTTAAAATTCATCAATTGTATTGATTCGCCTGCTCTTTTGGGGCTTCTGTTCAGCCAAACAAACTTTGTTTATATTGTTTTTCCTGTAAAGCTGCTTTGAAACAATCTACATTGTAAAAAGCGCTATATAAATAAAGGTGACTTGACTTGACTTGACTCCACATAGCCTATCAAAGCCTAAACTGATGAGCACCTAATAAAAAGCCTTTCACTCCAGAACACCATGATCCTTACCTACTGTCTCTACCTGAGTAGCAAGAGGCAAACCCTGACTCCACATAGCCTATCAAAGCCTAAACTGATGAGCACCTAATAAAAGAGCCTTTCACTCCAGAACACCATGATCCTTACCTACTGTCTCTACCTGAGTAGCAAGAGGTATCCCCTGACTCCCTGTGGTCAAAAATTGAGGCCAAACTGAGCATTGGTGGTTCAATGGTAGAATTCTCGTTTGCCATGCAGGAGATCCGGGTCCGATTCCCGGCCAATGCAAAACGTGTATACCAGAAGTTGGGTCTTTAAAGATAAAGCCTTTTACTTGTGCTAACTCACCTTAATGATGGCGATTTTCACCAGGAATAATGAATTGTGTCAACCAAAACGTAGCCTTAAAGGATGAGCACTTAGTGGAACAGCATTTAGCTCCAGAACACCATGATCCTTACCTACTGTCTCTACCTGAGTAGCAAGAGGCATACCCTGACTCCCTGTGGTCAAAGATTGAGGCCAAACTGAGCATTGGTGGTTCAATGGTAGAATTCTCGTTTGCCATGCGGGAGATCCGGGTCCGATTCCCGGCCAATGCAAAAAGTGTATACCAGAAGTTGGGTCTTTAAAGATAAACACTTTTACTTGTGCTAACTCACCTTAATGATGGCGATTTTCACCAGAAATAATGAATTGTGTCAACCAAAACGTAGCCTAAACTGATGAGCACCTAATAAAAAAGCCTTTCACTCCAGAACACCATGATCCTTACCTACTGTCTCTACCTGAGTAGCAAGAGGCATACCCTGACTCCACATAGCCTATCAAAGCCTAAACTGATGAGCACCTAATAAAAAAGCATTTCACTCCAGAACACCATGATCCTTACCTACTGTCTCTACCTGAGTAGCAAGAGGCAAACCCTGACTCCACATAGCCTATCAAAGCCTAAACTGATGAGCACCTAATAAAAGAGCCTTTCACTCCAGAACACCATGATCCTTACCTACTGTCTCTACCTGAGTAGCAAGAGGCATACCCTGACTCCACATAGCCTATCAAAGCCTAAACTGATGAGCACCTAATAAAAAAGCATTTCACTCCAGAATACCATGATCCTTACCTACTGTCTCTACCTGAGTAGCAAGAGGCATACCCTGACTCCACATAGCCTATCAAAGCCTAAACTGATGAGCACCTAATAAAAAGCCTTTCACTCCAGAACACCATGATCCTTACCTACTGTCTCTACCTGAGTAGCAAGAGGCAAACCCTGACTCCACATAGCCTATCAAAGCCTAAACTGATGAGCACCTAATAAAAGAGCCTTTCACTCCAGAACACCATGATCCTTACCTACTGTCTCTACCTGAGTAGCAAGAGGTATCCCCTGACTCCCTGTGGTCAAAAATTGAGGCCAAACTGAGCATTGGTGGTTCAATGGTAGAATTCTCGTTTGCCATGCAGGAGATCCGGGTCCGATTCCCGGCCAATGCAAAACGTGTATACCAGAAGTTGGGTCTTTAAAGATAAACCCTTTTACTTGTGCTAACTCACCTTAATGATGGCGATTTTCACCAGGAATAATGAATTGTGTCAACCAAAACGTAGCCTTAAAGGATGAGCACTTAGTGGAACAGCATTTAGCTCCAGAACACCATGATCCTTACCTACTGTCTCTACCTGAGTAGCAAGAGGCATACCCTGACTCCACATAGCCTATCAAAGCCTAAACTTATGAGCACCTAACAAAAAAAGCCTTTAATCCAGAACTCCATGATCCTTACCTACTGTCGCTACCTGAGTAGCAAGAGGCATACCCTGACTCCACATAGCCTATCAAAGCCTAAACTGATGAGCACCTAATAAAAAAGCATTTCACTCCAGAACACCATGACCCTTACCTACTGTCTCTACCTGAGTAGCAAGAGGCATACCCTGACTCCACATAGCCTATCAAAGCCTAAACTGATGAGCACCTAATAAAAAAGCATTTCACTCCAGAACACCATGATCCTTACCTACTGTCTCTACCTGAGTAGCAAGAGGTATCCCCTGACTCCCTGTGGTCAAAGATTGAGGCCAAACTGAGCATTGGTGGTTCAATGGTAGAATTCTCGTTTGCCATGCGGGAGATCCGGGTCCGATTCCCGGCCAATGCAAAAAGTGTATACCAGAAGTTGGGTCTTTAAAGATAAACACTTTTACTTGTGCTAACTCACCTTAATGATGGTGATTTTCACCAGGAATAATGAATTGTGTCAACCAAAACGTAGCCTTAAAGGATAAGCACTTAGTAGAACAGCATTTAACTCCAGAACACCATGATCCTTACCTACTGTCTCTACCTGAGTAGCAAGAGGCATACCCTGACTCCACATAGCCTATCAAAGCCTAAACTGATGAGCACCTAATAAAAAAGCATTTCACTCCAGAACACCATGATCCTTATCTACTGTCTCTACCTGAGTAGCAAGAGGCATACCCTGACTCCACATAGCCTATCAAGCCTAAACTTATGAGCACCTAATAAAAAAGCCTTCAATCCAGAACACCATGATCCTTACCTACTGTCTCTACCTGAGTAGCAAGAGGCATACCCTGACTCCACATAGCCTATCAAAGCCTAAACTTATGAGCACCTAATAAAAAAGCCTTCAATCCAGAACTCCATGATCCTTACCTACTGTCGCTACCTGAGTAGCAAGAGGCATACCCTGACTCCATATAGCCTATCAAAGCCTAAACTGATGAGCACCTAATAAAAAAGCATTTCACTCCAGAACACCATGATCCTTACCTACTGTCTCTACCTGAGTAGCAAGAGGCATACCCTGACTCCACATAGCCTATCAAAGCCTAAACTGATGAGCACCTAATAAAAAAGCCTTTCACTCCAGAACACCATGATCCTTACCTACTGTCTCTACCTGAGTAGCAAGAGGCATACCCTGACTCCACATAGCCTATCAAAGCCTAAACTGATGATTACCTAATAAAAAAGCATTTCACTCCAGAACACCATGATCCTTACCTACTGTCTCTACCTGAGTAGCAAGAGGCATACCCTGACTCCACATAGCCTATCAAAGCCTAAACTGATGAGCACCTAATAAAAAGCCTTTCACTCCAGAACACCATGATCCTTACCTACTGTCTCTACCTGAGTAGCAAGAGGCAAACCCTGACTCCACATAGCCTATCAAAGCCTAAACTGATGAGCACCTAATAAAAGAGCATTTCACTCCAGAACACCATGATCCTTACCTACTGTCTCTACCTGAGTAGCAAGAGGTATCCCCTGACTCCCTGTGGTCAAAGATTCACGCCAAACTGAGCATTGGTGGTTCAATGGTAGAATTCTCGTTTGCCAAGCGGGAGATCCGGTTCCGATTCCCGGCCAATGCAAAAAGTGTATACCAGAAGTTGGGTCTTTAAAGATAAACACTTTTACTTGTGCTAACTCACCTTAATGATGGCGATTTTCACCAGGAATAATGAATTGTGTCAACCAAAACGTAGCCTTAAAGGATGAGCACTTAGTAGAACAGGATTTAACTCCAGAACACCATGATCCTTACCTACTGTCTCTACCTGAGTAGCAAGAGGCATACCCTGACTCCACATAGCCTATCAAGCCTAAACTTATGAGCACCTAATAAAAAAGCCTTCAATCCAGAACACCATGATCCTTACCTACTGTCTCTACCTGAGTAGCAAGAGGCATACCCTGACTCCACATAGCCTATCAAAGCCTAAACTTATGAGCACCTAATAAAAAAGCCTTCAATCCAGAACTCCATGATCCTTACCTACTGTCGCTACCTGAGTAGCAAGAGGCATACCCTGACTCCACATAGCCTATCAAAGCCTAAACTGATGAGCACCTAATAAAAAAGCATTTCACTCCAGAACACCATGATCCTTACCTACTGTCTCTACCTGAGTAGCAAGAGGCATACCCTGACTCCACATAGCCTATCAAAGCCTAAACTGATGAGCACCTAATAAAAAAGCCTTTCACTCCAGAACACCATGATCCTTACCTACTGTCTCTACCTGAGTAGCAAGAGGCATACCCTGACTCCACATAGCCTATCAAAGCCTAAACTGATGATTACCTAATAAAAGAGCATTTCACTCCAGAACACCATGATCCTTACCTACTGTCTCTACCTGAGTAGCAAGAGGCAAACCCTGACTCCACATAGCCTATCAAAGCCTAAACTGATGAGCACCTAATAAAAGAGCCTTACCACATACTGTGTCTACCTGAGTAGCAAGAGGTATCCCCTGACTCCCTGTGGTCAAAGTTTGAAGCCAAACTGAGCATTGGTGGTTCAATGGTAGAATTCTCGTTTGCCGTGCGGGAGATCCGGGTCCGATTCCCAGCCAATGCAAAAAGTGTATACCAGAAGTTGGGTCTTTAAAGATAAACACTTTTACTTGTGCTAACTCACCTTAATGATTTCGATTTTCACCAGGAATAATGAATTGTGTCAACCAAAACGTAGCCTTAAAGGATGAGCACTTAGTAGAACAGCATTTAACTCCAGAACACCATGATCCTTACCTACTGTCTCTACCTGAGTAGCAAGAGGCATACCCTGACTCCACATAGCCTATCATAGCCTAAACTGATGAGCACCTAATAAAAAAGCCTTTAACTCCAGAACACCATGATCCTTACCTACTGTCTCTACCTGAGTAGCAAGAGGCAAACCCTGACTCCACATAGCCTATCAAAGCCTAAACTGATGAGCACCTAATAAAAGAGCCTTTCACTCCAGAACACCATGATCCTTACCTACTGTCTCTACCTGAGTAGCAAGAGGTATACCCTGACTCCACATAGCCTATCAAAGCCTAAACTGATGAGCACCTAATAAAAAAGCCTTTAACTCCAGAACACCATGATCCTTACCTACTGTCTCTACCTGAGTAGCAAGAGGCAAACCCTGACTCCACATAGCCTATCAATGCCTAAACTGATGAGCACCTAATAAAAGAGCCTTTCACTCCAGAACACCATGATCCTTACCTACTGTCTCTACCTGAGTAGCAAGAGGCATACCCTGACTCCCTGTGGTCAAAGATTGAGGCCAAACTGAGCATTGGTGGTTCAATGGTAGAATTCTCGTTTGCCATGCGGGAGATCCGGGTCCGATTCCCGGCCAATGCAAAAAGTGTATACCAGAAGTTGGGTCTTTAAAGATAAATACTTTTACTTGTGCTAACTCACCTTAATGATGGCGATTTTCACCAGGAATAATGAATTGTGTCAACCAAAACGTAGCCTTAAAGGATAAGCACTTAGTAGAACAGCATTTAACTCCAGAACACCATGATCCTTACCTACTGTCTCTACCTGAGTAGCAAGAGGCATACCCTGACTCCACATAGCCTATCAAGCCTAAACTTATGAGCACCTAATAAAAAAGCCTTCAATCCAGAACACCATGATCCTTACCTACTGTCTCTACCTGAGTAGCAAGAGGCATACCCTGACTCCACATAGCCTATCAAAGCCTAAACTTATGAGCACCTAATAAAAAAGCCTTCAATCCAGAACTCCATGATCCTTACCTACTGTCGCTACCTGAGTAGCAAGAGGCATACCCTGACTCCACATAGCCTATCAAAGCCTAAACTGATGAGCACCTAATAAAAAAGCCTTTCACTCCAGAACACCATGATCCTTACCTACTGTCTCTACCTGAGTAGCAAGAGGCATACCCTGACTCCACATAGCCTATCAAAGCCTAAACTGATGAGCACCTAATAAAAAAGCCTTTCACTCCAGAACACCATGATCCTTACCTACTGTCTCTACCTGAGTAGCAAGAGGCATACCCTGACTCCACATAGCCTATCAAAGCCTAAACTGATGATTACCTAATAAAAAAGCATTTCACTCCAGAACACCATGATCCTTACCTACTGTCTCTACCTGAGTAGCAAGAGGCATACCCTGACTCCACATAGCCTATCAAAGCCTAAACTGATGAGCACCTAATAAAAAGCCTTTCACTCCAGAACACCATGATCCTTACCTACTGTCTCTACCTGAGTAGCAAGAGGCAAACCCTGACTCCACATAGCCTATCAAAGCCTAAACTGATGAGCACCTAATAAAAAAGCATTTCACTCCAGAACACCATGATCCTTACCTACTGTCTCTACCTGAGTAGCAAGAGGCATACCCTGACTACACATAGCCTATCAAAGCCTAAACTGATGAGCACCTAATAAAAAAGCATTTCACTCCAGAACACCATGATCCTTACCTACTGTCTCTACCTGAGTAGCAAGAGGTATCCCCTGACTCCCTGTGGTCAAAGATTGAGGCCAAAATGAGCATTGGTGGTTCAATGGTAGAATTCTCGTTTGCCATGCGGGAGATCCGGGTCTGATTCCCGGCCAATGCAAAAAGTGTATACCAGAAGTTGGGTCTTTAAAGATAAACCCTTTTACTTGTGCTAACTCACCTTAATGATGGCGATTTTCACCAGGAATAATGAATTGTGTCAACCAAAACGTAGCCTTAAAGGATGAGCACTTAGTAGAACAGCCTTTCACTCCAGAACACCATGATCCTTACCTACTGTCTCTACCTGAGTAGCAAGAGGCATACCCTGACTCCACATAGCCTATCAAAGCCTAAACTGATGAGCACCTAATAAAAAAGCATTTCACTCCAGAACACCATGATCCTTACCTACTGTCTCTACCTGAGTAGCAAGAGACATACCCTGACTCCACATAGCCTATCAAAGCCTAAACTGATGAGCACCTAATAAAAAAGCCTTTCACTCCAGAACACCATGATCCTTACCTACTGTCTCTACCTGAGTAGTAAGAGGCAAACCCTGACTCCACATAGCCTATCAAAGCCTAAACTGATGAGCACCTAATAAAAGAGCATTTCACTCCAGAACACCATGATCCTTACCTACTGTCTCTACCTGAGTAGCAAGAGGCATACCCTGACTCCACATAGCCTATCAAGCCTAAACTTATGAGCACCTAATAAAAAAGCCTTCAATCCAGAACACCATGATCCTTACCTACTGTCTCTACCTGAGTAGCAAGAGGTATCCCCTGACTCCCTGTGGTCAACGATTGAGACCAAACTGAGCATTGGTGGTTCAATGGTAGAATTCTCGTTTGCCATGCGGGAGATCCGGGTCCGATTCCCGGCCAATGCAAAAAGTGTATACCAGAAGTTGGGTCTTTAAAGATAAACACTTTTACTTGTGCTAACTCACCTTAATGATGGCGATTTTCACCAGGAATAATGAATTGTGTCAACCAAAACGTAGCCTTAAAGGATAAGCACTTAGTAGAACAGCATTTAACTCCAGAACACCATGATCCTTACCTACTGTCTCTACCTGAGTAGCAAGAGGCATACCCTGACTCCACATAGCCTATCAAAGCCTAAACTGATGAGCACCTAATAAAAAAGCATTTCACTCCAGAACACCATGATCCTTACCTACTGTCTCTACCTGAGTAGCAAGAGGCATACCCTGACTCCACATAGCCTATCAAAGCCTAAACTGATGAGCACCTAATAAAAAAGCCTTTCACTCCAGAACACCATGATCCTTACCTACTGTCTCTACCTGAGTAGCAAGAGGCAAACCCTGACTCCACATAGCCTATCAAAGCCTAAACTGATGAGCACCTAATAAAAAAGCATTTCACTCCAGAACACCATGATCCTTACCTACTGTCTCTACCTGAGTAGCAAGAGGCATACCCTGACTCCACATAGCCTATCAAAGCCTAAACTGATGAGCACCTAATAAAAAAGCCTTTTACTCCAGAACACCATGATCCTTACCTACTGTCTCTACCTGAGTAGCAAGAGGCATACCCTGACTCCACATAGCCTATCAAAGCCTAAACTGATGAGCACCTAATAAAAAAGCCTTTCACTCCAGAACACCATGATCCTTACCTACTGTCTCTACCTGAGTAGCAAGAGGCATACCCTGACTCCACATAGCCTATCAAAGCCTAAACTGATGATTACCTAATAAAAGAGCATTTCACTCCAGAACACCATGATCCTTACCTACTGTCTCTACCTGAGTAGCAGGAGGCAAACCCTGACTCCACATAGCCTATCAAAGCCTAAACTGATGAGCACCTAATAAAAGAGCCTTACCACATACTGTGTCTACCTGAGTAGCAAGAGGTATCCCCTGACTCCCTGTGGTCAAAGTTTGAAGCCAAACTGAGCATTGGTGGTTCAATGGTAGAATTCTCGTTTGCCGTGCGGGAGATCCGGGTCCGATTCCCAGCCAATGCAAAAAGTGTATACCAGAAGTTGGGTCTTTAAAGATAAACACTTTTACTTGTGCTAACTCACCTTAATGATTTCGATTTTCACCAGGAATAATGAATTGTGTCAACCAAAACGTAGCCTTAAAGGATGAGCACTTAGTAGAACAGCATTTAACTCCAGAACACCATGATCCTTACCTACTGTCTCTACCTGAGTAGCAAGAGGCATACCCTGACTCCACATAGCCTATCAAAGCCTAAACTGATGAGCACCTAATAAAAAAGCCTTTAACTCCAGAACACCATGATCCTTACCTACTGTCTCTACCTGAGTAGCAAGAGGCAAACCCTGACTCCACATAGCCTATCAAAGCCTAAACTGATGAGCACCTAATAAAAGAGCCTTTCACTCCAGAACACCATGATCCTTACCTACTGTCTCTACCTGAGTAGCAAGAGGTATACCCTGACTCCACATAGCCTATCAAAGCCTAAACTGATGAGCACCTAATAAAAAAGCCTTTAACTCCAGAACACCATGATCCTTACCTACTGTCTCTACCTGAGTAGCAAGAGGCAAACCCTGACTCCACATAGCCTATCAATGCCTAAACTGATGAGCACCTAATAAAAGAGCCTTTCACTCCAGAACACCATGATCCTTACCTACTGTCTCTACCTGAGTAGCAAGAGGCATACCCTGACTCCCTGTGGTCAAAGATTGAGGCCAAACTGAGCATTGGTGGTTCAATGGTAGAATTCTCGTTTGCCATGCGGGAGATCCGGGTCCGATTCCCGGCCAATGCAAAAAGTGTATACCAGAAGTTGGGTCTTTAAAGATAAATACTTTTACTTGTGCTAACTCACCTTAATGATGGCGATTTTCACCAGGAATAATGAATTGTGTCAACCAAAACGTAGCCTTAAAGGATAAGCACTTAGTAGAACAGCATTTAACTCCAGAACACCATGATCCTTACCTACTGTCTCTACCTGAGTAGCAAGAGGCATACCCTGACTCCACATAGCCTATCAAGCCTAAACTTATGAGCACCTAATAAAAAAGCCTTCAATCCAGAACACCATGATCCTTACCTACTGTCTCTACCTGAGTAGCAAGAGGCATACCCTGACTCCACATAGCCTATCAAAGCCTAAACTGATGATTACCTAATAAAAAAGCATTTCACTCCAGAACACCATGATCCTTACCTACTGTCTCTACCTGAGTAGCAAGAGGCATACCCTGACTCCACATAGCCTATCAAAGCCTAAACTGATGAGCACCTAATAAAAAGCCTTTCACTCCAGAACACCATGATCCTTACCTACTGTCTCTACCTGAGTAGCAAGAGGCAAACCCTGACTCCACATAGCCTATCAAAGCCTAAACTGATGAGCACCTAATAAAAAAGCATTTCACTCCAGAACACCATGATCCTTACCTACTGTCTCTACCTGAGTAGCAAGAGGCATACCCTGACTACACATAGCCTATCAAAGCCTAAACTGATGAGCACCTAATAAAAAAGCATTTCACTCCAGAACACCATGATCCTTACCTACTGTCTCTACCTGAGTAGCAAGAGGTATCCCCTGACTCCCTGTGGTCAAAGATTGAGGCCAAAATGAGCATTGGTGGTTCAATGGTAGAATTCTCGTTTGCCATGCGGGAGATCCGGGTCTGATTCCCGGCCAATGCAAAAAGTGTATACCAGAAGTTGGGTCTTTAAAGATAAACCCTTTTACTTGTGCTAACTCACCTTAATGATGGCGATTTTCACCAGGAATAATGAATTGTGTCAACCAAAACGTAGCCTTAAAGGATGAGCACTTAGTAGAACAGCCTTTCACTCCAGAACACCATGATCCTTACCTACTGTCTCTACCTGAGTAGCAAGAGGCATACCCTGACTCCACATAGCCTATCAAAGCCTAAACTGATGAGCACCTAATAAAAAAGCATTTCACTCCAGAACACCATGATCCTTACCTACTGTCTCTACCTGAGTAGCAAGAGACATACCCTGACTCCACATAGCCTATCAAAGCCTAAACTGATGAGCACCTAATAAAAAAGCCTTTCACTCCAGAACACCATGATCCTTACCTACTGTCTCTACCTGAGTAGTAAGAGGCAAACCCTGACTCCACATAGCCTATCAAAGCCTAAACTGATGAGCACCTAATAAAAGAGCATTTCACTCCAGAACACCATGATCCTTACCTACTGTCTCTACCTGAGTAGCAAGAGGCATACCCTGACTCCACATAGCCTATCAAGCCTAAACTTATGAGCACCTAATAAAAAAGCCTTCAATCCAGAACACCATGATCCTTACCTACTGTCTCTACCTGAGTAGCAAGAGGTATCCCCTGACTCCCTGTGGTCAACGATTGAGACCAAACTGAGCATTGGTGGTTCAATGGTAGAATTCTCGTTTGCCATGCGGGAGATCCGGGTCCGATTCCCGGCCAATGCAAAAAGTGTATACCAGAAGTTGGGTCTTTAAAGATAAACACTTTTACTTGTGCTAACTCACCTTAATGATGGCGATTTTCACCAGGAATAATGAATTGTGTCAACCAAAACGTAGCCTTAAAGGATAAGCACTTAGTAGAACAGCATTTAACTCCAGAACACCATGATCCTTACCTACTGTCTCTACCTGAGTAGCAAGAGGCATACCCTGACTCCACATAGCCTATCAAAGCCTAAACTGATGAGCACCTAATAAAAAAGCATTTCACTCCAGAACACCATGATCCTTACCTACTGTCTCTACCTGAGTAGCAAGAGGCATACCCTGACTCCACATAGCCTATCAAAGCCTAAACTGATGAGCACCTAATAAAAAAGCCTTTCACTCCAGAACACCATGATCCTTACCTACTGTCTCTACCTGAGTAGCAAGAGGCAAACCCTGACTCCACATAGTCTATCAAAGCCTAAACTGATGAGCACCTAATAAAAAAGCATTTCACTCCAGAACACCATGATCCTTACCTACTGTCTCTACCTGAGTAGCAAGAGGCATACCCTGACTCCACATAGCCTATCAAAGCCTAAACTGATGAGCACCTAATAAAAAAGCCTTTCACTCCAGAACACCATGATCCTTACCTACTGTCTCTACCTGAGTAGCAAGAGGCATACCCTGACTCCACATAGCCTATCAAAGCCTAAACTGATGAGCACCTAATAAAAAAGCCTTTCACTCCAGAACACCGTGTGCACTGCACCCGGTTTCTGCGCTCCAGGCTGTTCTCGTTTACATACTGCTATGTGGAGAATTACTGTTTTCTGGCTGTATGATACCATATTGCACTGCACCCGGTTTCTGCGCTCCAGGCTGTTCTCGTTTACAAACTGCTATGTGGAGAATTACTGCTATGTGGAGAGTTACTGTTTTCTGACTGAATGATACCATATATGGAGTTGCTTTTCTGTTTTTCTAGTGTGCCTCGCCCTTAAGAAAGGGTACAAATACTGAGTGTTTTTGCCTGTTATTTTGAGAGCTGCATTCTGAATAAACCAGTACTGATTGACTTCGTTTGGTTCATTGAGCTCGCACTCTCCCAGGATCCTGAAGTAACTCCTTGATGAGCAGAGACTGAGGCACACAAAGACGCTGAAGAATTTCTAACAGTGTTTTAATTTCTAACAGTGTTTTGGGGGCTCGTCCGGGATCTATCCAGACAGGTAAGAGATTATTTAAATTCACTGCCTGTTCTGAATAGATCGCTGAATTGGGAAAAATTACAGTTTTGTACGGTAAACGTAATTTTGAATCTGTGTGCGTCAGTGCCTGGCCATTGAGGTAATATAATGGGGCAATCATATCCTAAACCGGACCCAAGTGAAACTCCAATAGCATGGATGGAATGTTGTGGTTGGGGTTATTACACTAATCCGTATATTGATAATTTGGCTGGTTGGACAGAAGGTAGTCAGTGGCGCAGGTTTCCTACAGACCGCATATAATTTGACATATGGTAAACAAGGCGATCCAAATTGGGATTTTACATATATGCGCGCGGGGTATGATATATGGTACAAAATGGCTGACATCTGGCGCAGTAGAACTGGCGCTTATGTTCCTAAAGCAGTGTTAAAAACTGTACCAAAACCTTTGAAGGAAAAAAAACCGACCACATTGACTGAATATCCTGCTTTCAAGCCAATGAAATGTCCGCCACCGCCGTATGGTCCACCGAGTATTAATACCGCCTGTATCTCTAAATCTGAACCGAGCGCACCGAACGCGCCGCCCGTAACTTATGACAAAAAAAGGAAATCTATGAAACCGAGTAACGACGATGATGATACAGATAATGACTATGATGACGATGCAGGTCCCAACTCGGGATCCGAAATTGACCCACCGAAATTAAATGTGGCTGCCGTTTGGGCGCAGCGCGGTAATAAAGTTAACGTCACACCGCCCTCCGTCAGCGCACTGAAAGACATAATAGACATGCTGCCATCGCCTTCGAAACCCGTCCAGTTCGTTGATATGCTAATCAAAGCTTCACGACACTATCAGTTAACGGGAGCGGATTATAGGTTTATCCTGCAATTCAAACTCGGCGATGCATATAACGAAGATAGTCTGGTAGCAGCCGTGCCGGCGCTTGCCCCCGAGAACGATAAAGTTGATCAGGTAAAGGAAGAGCGAGCTGATGAGGAGGAAAGGGAAACGAGGCGAACTAAAACCATTACTACATTCAAATGGCGGGACGACACCGCGAATATGTTGAAAGTACTAGACAAACAGCTAAAAAAATATCTAACACTGTTCTTGAGTCTGCAGCCCTGCCTTTTGCATCCGCTCAAGCAGCAGAGCTGGTTGCCCTGACTCGTGCCTGCATCTTAGCCGAGGATCAGGACGTCAACATATATACAGACAGTAGGTATGCTTTTGGTGTAGCACATGATTTTGGCCAAATTTGGGCCACTAGAGGATTTGTTGCAGCTGATGGTAAACCAATAGCACATAGCTCCCTGGTAATGGATTTAATACAAGCATGTCGACTCCCTAAACGTTTATCAATAATTAAAACTAAAGGTCATTCAACACTAGACACCAGTGAGGTCAGAGGTAACGCATTAGCTGATAAAGCTGCCAAAGAGGGGGCACATTCTGGCCGGTTTCCCCCTTGGTTGAATGTTGCTGCTGCCTCGCACACACCTCACGTTATGACATGTGGAATTATTCCTAACACTGATCTTGTAGCCATCCAACAGGCTGCCTCTGACGACGACCGCCACCACTGGGCAGATTTAGGCGCTACAGCAAACACAAATGGTGTCATGGTAGACACTCTTGGCCGCGTTTGTGTGCCAGCCTCGTGTGCATACTTCCTTATCTGGGAGTTCCATGGTGTCACACACCGCGGCCAAAGAGGGGTATATGAGGAAATGGATCGATTTTATGTATAAAAGGCCTAGCAGCAAAAGTGAAAGACACGTTAGACCGCTGTGTTACGTGTGCAATGAGTAACAATTCGAAACCAATATCAAAACATCAGATTCTACCTTTACCTGAAAGCCCTCTACAGCAATGGCAGGTTGATTTCACTCACCTCCCCAAGAAGGGCCCGTATAAGTATCTACTAGTTTTTGTAGACAAATTTTCTAGATGGGTGGAGGCTTTTCCTTGCTCGAAAGAGGATGCAAAAACAGTGGTCACACATTTAACACGCGAAATAATACCCAGGTATGGCATACCGTTAGCCATTGACTCTGATAGAGGACCTGCTTTCGTGGCCAAAGTCCTAATGGACGTGACAAAACAACTACAAATTGATTGGCAACACCACATTCCTTATCATCCACAGTCGTCTGGTATTGTGGAAAGGGTTAATAGAACCATCAAAGATAAATTACGCAAAGCAATGCATTCCGCAGACCACAGTAATTGGCCGTCATTGTTACCTGTTGTATTGGCTGACATGAGGATGGCCCCCCACAAAGGGTTAAAAGGGCTGTCCCCATATGAAATGATAATGGGAAGACCATTCCCAGCCCCCTGGAGAGGGGCCGGAACGTTGGGAGGTGTGGGATGTGATGTGCCCCTGGGTGAATATTCTAGGTTATTGTGTGAAGTACTCCATGAAAACTGGAGAAAAATGCATTCGAGTTCTGCACCACTCCCATTGGACCCCACCCATCCCTTTCAAGTTGGAGATGAGGTAATGGTCAAACAATTCTTAAAAATGGGGGACCCTATTGAGGCACCAAAATTTAGCACCCCCACTAAAATTGTGGCAGTAACTCGAACTGCAGTATTAACTGAATCTTTTCCACAGTGGATCCATGCAACGCGTTTAAGGAAAGCCCCGGGACACAACTGAAGAAACTGGTCTTTGTGTCACGCCGGGAGGGTCTGGGCTATAGAAATTGTACTAACCATGTCTTTCTAGGATCGTTAGAGACATCTGTTTCCTGAGATCTCCTTTGTAGTCCTGTAAAGGTCACTACTGTCGTCAAGGGACGGGGGGACAAACCAGGGGCCACTTGAGCGGGATCTGTCCAAGGGAGTTCACTACTGCGTCAAGGGACGGAGGGGCTTAGGCCTCTTGGGGTAGGAACTGTCAAAGAAGGGTCACCGCCGCGTCAGAGGACGGAGAGGCTGGGGTGTTGCGCGAAACTGGACTGACTGGGACTGACCACGATCTATCGGCCCACAACTTTTATTTTGCTGACCCTCTGTTATTGCATCAGTAGACGGGAGCTGAACACGCAGCACTGCTGTATGACATAACACTCGGCAGCGCATATCCTTTATCATTTTTTTGCTTTGTCGACATTTTGCATGATATTATTTGTTATCATTATCATTGATTATTGATTATTGTCTAATTTCAGAATGCATATGTATTGTTTATTGTTGTTCGTTGCTCCAGCTCTCGCTGTGAAACCAACTGATAATCTGTTTTGGCAATATGCCAACTTCACTGCTCGAATGCACACCAACGAATCATGTTATGTTTGTCAGAAGGTAATGTCATCTGTAGTAAGCGTATCAATGTCTGTACTATCACAGGACCACATGAACACAAGCTGTGTTAAGCGATATGTATGGCCAGGAGGGAATGATAAGGTGTGGAGACGGGATGTTCCAGACGGGTGCGGGAAATGGAGGGTCAATACGAGCAAGCCTGCCCGTCCCTTCTTGCACGAACACATCCGAATACACCCCGTTTTTCCACCAAAATTTAATTTTAGTGCCTGTTATAGAGGCAAAAGCCTGAATGAATCCGACCCACATGGAAAGGTAACTAAGGGACAGTGCCTCCAGGTGGTCGAACGAAACACCACCACAATTCGCGTTATATGGGACACTGCGCACGTTAGCGATCTGAAAGATTTCTGGACAACTAGAGTTCGACCCGGCAGTGGTTTGGTAGCTAGCACTTTCAGTTTAGATATTGATTGGTGGTGGTATTGTGGCCCTAAAGCATTGTTTAAGGACATTCCAGGTAACTGGTCTGGCCTTTGTGCCCCAATTCAACTATCCTACCCTGTTCAGATATTTCAGCGGATCAACCAGCATCGACCCACACGCCACAAGAGAGACGTATCAATGGATGAGGTTCCCACTGAGCATCGCCTGACCACTCACTGGACAAGGTGGTGGACCTCCATGTTCTCTTCCATGGGAACTGTGCAACAGTGGAAACACATCGAGGTGCTGCATTATCGACTAGCAAAATTTGTCAACGACACCACTGAAGGAATGGACGGTGTAAGAAAAGAACTAGGTGCCCTGCGCCTGATGACCATGCAAAACCGCCTGGCACTGGACATGTTACTCGCAGACAAAGGAGGTGTCTGTGCCATGGTGGGGGATCAGTGCTGCACCTTTGTTCCGGCCGAGGATGAAGCAGAAGGAGCTGTGGGTCATGCTGTGGAAGAAATGAAGAAAACTGCCAAGAAATTGTATGAGGATGAAACGAAAGACAAAGACTGGGGTTGGGGCTTCATGCACAACTTGTTTGGTTGGGTGACACCACTGATTACTATGCTGATTCCTGTATGTTTGATTCTGTTGGCTATATGTGTCTTTGGACCATGCCTAATGCAATGTTTGATGAATCGAATGTATGGAATGATTGATGCCGTCACCCGGGATAGACGGTACACACTTGTGGCTAATGGTTAAGCTATTTTAAGCTTAAAAGAGGGGATTGAAGGAAAATGTATGTTATTAAGATGACGTTTTCTTAGATGACTTAAAGATGACGTTTCCTTAAGATGACTTTAACAAACCAGTTAATTTAGTTTGTGTGTGTGCTGCAGGCCGCTGCACTGCACCCGGTTTCTGCGCTCCAGGCTGTTCTCGTTTACATACTGCTATGTGGAGAATTACTGTTTTCTGGCTGTATGATACCATATTGCACTGCACCCGGTTTCTGCGCTCCAGGCTGTTCTCGTTTATAAACTGCTATGTGGAGAATTACTGCTATGTGGAGAGTTACTGTTTTCTGACTGAATGATACCATATATGGAGTTGCTTTTCTGTTTTTCTAGTGTGCCTCGCCCTTAAGAAAGGGTACAAATACTGAGTGTTTTTGCCTGTTATTTTGAGAGCTGCATTCTGAATAAACCAGTACTGATTGACTTCGTTTGGTTCATTGAGCTTGCACTCTCCCAGGATCCTGAAGTAACTCCTTGATGAGCAGAGACTGAGGCACACAAAGACGCTGAAGAATTTCTAACAGTGTTTTAATTTCTAACAGTTGCAAGGCATGGGGATGTTTTGGATGCTTTGAAGAATAAGTTAGGTGAAGAAGACAGGACCATACTAGAAGGGCCTTTAACTTTGCAGGAAGTGAGCTCTGCAGTGTCTTCACTTAAAAAAGGGACATCTCCGGGATGTGACGGTCTCCCTTTGGGTTTTTATGAGCTTGTCCTGCCGTGGATAGGAAGTGAGCTTGTGGATGTCTATCAGGAGTGCTTCAAGAAAGGAGAGATGTTGGAGACAATGAGGACAGGGTTGGTGTCTCTGCTATTCAAGAAAGGTAAAAAGGAGGAGTTGGGCAATTGGAGGCCAATCACTTTGTTAACCACTGATTACAAAATTTTGGCGAAGGTCTTGACAGAGAGATTGAAAAAGGTAATAGGAGTGGTTGTTCAGCAAGATCAGACCTGTGGAGTTCCGGGCAGGTCAATTTCTATGAACTTGGCTCTAGTTAGAGATGTAATGAGTTGGGCAGAGCAGAGACGGCTTCCATTAGCTCTTTTGAGTCTCGACCAAGAGAAGGCTTTTGACCGGGTTAGTCATGCCTTTTTGGAGAGTACTTTAAGACATATGGGGTTTGGTCCAGTCTTTAGGACTTGGGTGAAGCTGCTTTATAGGAAAGCCTTTAGTAGAATAGGGATAAATGGGTATTTTTCTGGAAAGGTAGAACAGTTGGGGGGAGTTCGGCAGGGGTGTCCTTTGTCCCCCCTTCTTTATGTCCTGTCTTTAGAGCCTCTCTTGGCTGCTCTGCGAGCAGAAACTTTGTTTACAGGCGTTCATTTGCCAGGAGCTGGGGGCTTGTGCATTAAGGCGGCTGCTTACGCAGATGACATGACCCTGTTCCTCACTTCTGATTATGATTTTGGAGTGGTTGGAAAAATTCTGGAAAGGTTTGGTAATGTTTCCGGCGCACAAGTAAATGTGCGTAAATCTTCTGTTATGTTTTGTGGCCAGTGGGCGGATAGAACTGAGACGAGAGGAGGTTATAATGTCTGCACGGAGGGGTTGAAGATTTTAGGTGTTACTTTTTGTAGACACGATAGTGCTAAGGCAAATTGGGAAGTACGTATGAAGGCAGTGCAGGCAAAGATATTGAAGTGGAACTCAAGGGGACTATCTTTGTGGGGTCGGTTAGAGGTGGTGAAAGCAGATTTACTTCCAAGCCTTAATTATTTAGCATATGTGTTTCCAGTTCCTTTTTGGTATGGGAGAAAGTTAGAAAAGTTGTTTTTTTCTTTTTTATGGAAAAATAGCACTGAAATGGTAGCCAGGACGCAGATGTATAGACTGGTGAAAGAAGGAGGTAGGGCAGTCCCATGCATTTCTTTAAAGATGGATGCTTTGTTTTGTTCACATGCTGCGCATCTAGCAGTGCGGGAGACGGGGCATAGCGCTAGGTTTTTAGCTCAGTTTTGGATTGCTTTTCCTTTAAGGTCCTTGAATGATTGGAGGGGTACAAGGCCATGGTCAACAAATAGGCCATGGCATTATCAGAGAGTGGCAGATTTCATTGTAAGGAGGCCTTGGTGTTTAGAGCAATCCTTGATCCTGCAGCACAAACAGTTGTACCAAAAATTGAAGGATGAGTTGTTGGAGGGGGTAAAGATTGATAATTCACCATATGGAGTGTGCTGGTCTATGTTGCAACCATCATATCTAACAGGAGTTTGTAAAGATTTAAATTGGTTAACAGTTCTGGGTCGATTACCAGTCAGAGAGAGACTTTATAGACATGGTTCAGGCAGGACACCTAAATGCCCAATTGGTTGCGGTCAAGATGAGACCATAGAGCACGCCTTTTGGACTTGTCCTGGAGCGGTTGCACTATGGAAATCTGTTATGCAATGGTGGGAGAGGTGGGGAGGGCCAAACATCACACGGAATTTGGTGATGTATGGGGTGGGTTTAGAGAGTTTTATAAAAGAACGGAGGAGAGTAATTTGGAGTGCAATTTCTGAGGGGAAGCATGTTCTTTGGGAATGGAGAACAGAATGTTTGAAAAAGCAGGTTCCTAGGTTGGAGTCAGAGAGGTTATATCAGCGATTGCTGGGGAAAATGTCTGCTGAGGTCAAAGTCTTTAGAGAGTGTTATGGGGATGAGGAGACAAGAAGGATATGGAAAGGATTACGAAGGGTGGGGGTGGGATAGAATTGTATTCTTTGAATGTCTTTGATTTATGTATTCATTTATTTTTTGTATTTATTTATTTAATTTTGCACTTACATAATAATGTATTTATTGTGTGTGTCTGTGATCCTTTCTAAGCACTTTGTGTTTGTTGTTGTTATTAATTTGATTCTTTATGTGATGTCATGATGAAGAATGGATGTTCAAGGATATGTGATGTATGTTTGAGGTTTTAATAAAAAAAAAAATCTGTTCTTATCAGTTTAATATCTGATACGTGCCCCACCCGGGCACCAAATATTAAATTGATTTTTGAAACGGGGAGCTGGAATAGGGGCTTGCTCCTTCCACTCCACGCATCTACCCGGTATTGCAGTACCTCCGGGAACGGTGCACCCCCTTGTCGTGGTTAAAAGGCAGCCGTCCGTGTTGTTGTTGTTGTTGTTGTTGTTGTTGTTGTGGTGGTGGTGCTTGTGTTTTTTTTACTGTAAATGAGTGTCATGCTGCGTCGCCTTGAGTTAAGTGCTTTTCAATGAGTCTGTTACTAGCAGAGTGAACGCTAGTAACAGGCTCTTGGCCCCTCTCATTATCCGGCTCAAATCTGTGAGATAAAAGAGAAAAAACGTCCTCGCGCGAGCTCACCGGCGACAGGATCGTGACAACTGTCAACTGTATTGACATATTAGACAGACTTGGTGGAGTCGAATGTCTTTACCCTCGTCTGTCTTCACACGAGGACGCTGAAACGCTTCCGCGACAGCGTGCGTATCAGATAATTATCCTGTTGCGGTGAAAAGAGCCAAATGCCACGCCCGCATTTAAACTAGACGACGACCCAGGGCAGAAATGAGCACGGGCGGACGAGGTAACAAGGCGCAGCTGACAAGACCAACAAGACAAGAGGCGACTAATGACGCGAGGAGCCAGGAAGTCAACAGAGACGGAGACTTGAGCCTCTATTGCAGAAGCTGATGAGTTCAGTCAGGTGGGTTCGATCAGGGACACCTGATTCAACTGATGGAAGGTTGCTTGGGGGAGGGTCCCCGTTGATGCGGGTGGCGACAAGGGATAGAGCGCCCCCGACCGGAGGCCTGGGGATTCATACTTACCTGGCAGGAGAGAAATCACGATCAGGAATTCGGAAATCCATTGCCGCTTGTGTGTATATTATTCGATTTTTTTTTTTACTTTTCCATCGAGTAAGGATGAATATTGTCTGCACGCCTCAACAGATAGAGAAGTGTTATCAGAACGTTTGGGGCCAAAGTTTCTGTTGGTAGTTGGAGCCCGAGCCGAGTTCAGCCTCGGAGAAGCGGCGTATCTGTGTGTGCGCGCGTTAATATGGTCTGCGTTGGTGAGGTGATTAACTGGCACCATCAGGCGACGGAATAACTTGTTGTTCTCGACA
Organism: Rhodeus uyekii; assembly: GCA_037043235.1. Lineage (NCBI taxonomy): Eukaryota > Metazoa > Chordata > Actinopteri > Cypriniformes > Acheilognathidae > Rhodeus > Rhodeus uyekii. The sequence continues at coordinate 71,635 of JAWRVZ010000578.1, forward strand.
AGCTACGTCACGAACCCCTCAACCATGTGATCAACGAAGACATGCTTCAGACTGTCTGCTCTTGTGTGGAAAATTGCTAGTTGTGTTTATCTTTCTTTCTTTCTTTCTTAGCCAATCGGAAATCGTCATCATTGACGTAGTTAGCACCCTCTGTTAAGAGTATAATTGCCGTGACAATGTTATTGTATGTGGGGCGGCCTACGAACTCCTTGTGAGACCTGTAGCTGGCGTCTGCCGATGAAACTGCCAACTAAACGTCACTAAAACTTCTTCTTCTATTGACTGCACTTCTGACCCCTTCCTTCATTCAACATCTCTGGTCCTCGGGTCTTAACTGTAAATCCCCCTACAGCTATGGCTATGGCTAAAAGGCAGTGTACACCTTTAGGGCAGAATTGTCCACGAGCGAAAATTCACGCAGTAGCACGGGGTCTTCCAGGTCGCACTCAAAGGTGTCAAGCGACGCCGAGCTTGACTGTTAGGCGACCGTTGAGCCTCTCACCGTGGCCTGGGTGGGCGTGGCCCTTGTCGCCTCTCCCCGCCCCTGCGTCACGATGTCATCGCTTCTCGGCCTTTTGGCTAAGATCAAGTGTAGTATCTTTCCGAAGGCGATGTCGAGAAACGAGGATAAACTGCCGACCATGATGGTGCGGATGAAGAACACGGTGCGAGTGGAATTGAAGAAGGATGCTGAAGGATTGGTGAAGCGTCGTTTTGGCAGAGAATTTTTTGTCACGGACATTCTGAAAGGACTTTTCAAGATTCAGCCAGCAGATATCTTCTGTCTACAGGACTTTACAACAGCTGGTTTTTTGGACTTAACCTTTTTTGTTTTGAAAGACTGTATTGCTTTCTACGAGGCCTGGAAGCGGAAAGAGGGACACACTTTACTGGAAGGCTTGCAACTTCAGCCTGCATTCAATCAGGATATCATTCCTCTCACCATCCACATCTACAATCCCTTTGTGGAGGATGCTGATGTCCAGTCTTTTATCTCAAGATATTGTGAGGTTGTGAGAGGAGGGGAGCGCTTGAGAGACAGACACGGAATATGGAATGGAAAAAGGAGATACATGGTGAAGCTACGAATGGACACCTCTGCACCGGGCAGCGTGTTGCACCCTCCAGGCAGCTTTTTGATCGGTCCAAACAGAGGTTTCCTGCACTACCCGGGGCAGCCTTTATATTGTCGAAGGTGTGGCGGCCAAGGCCATGAGAAGGCGGAGTGCAAGGGAGACAGGTGTAGGCACTGTGGAAAGACAGACCATGCGTCAGCTGTATGCACTGCTCCTAAACATTGCAATCTGTGTGGAAGCAAAGAACATTTGTACAAAGGATGTCCTGTCAGAAAGAAGAGCTATGCAAGTTTATTCAAGGAGGGAGAAGACTTGCAAGTGGACTTGGTATCTCTCATTTGCGAGACATCCAGCTCTTCAAAAAATTTGATGGAACATGCAGCTGCAAATAATGAGAATAACGAGGTGCAAGAGCCTGAGCAAGTGGGTGGATCCGGCCAGGACAAAGGATCAGCAGCCACAGTAGAGAATATGCAGACCTCTCCGGGAGTTTCTCGGGATGGGGAGCAGTTGCAGGGGACCAGTCAGATGTGGTCAGAAATTGATATCGCGGAGGTGTTTTCTGGAACTGAAATTGTGCCAAGCAATAACACTATTCAAGAACCCCCTCAACTGACAGACCCTTCCAGGTTCACATGGTCTCAATTGGACGCCTTGGATATTATGACTGTTCAGCAAAGTGGGGGCAGAGACAGCGAGTTGGGGATGCCTGGGGCAAGAGGACGTCGGCGAGCAGTAGAAGAGGATGGCAAAGGAGAGGAGGAGAGGGAGAGAAAATGCACCAAACGTGAAATGGTAAAGACTTTTTTTGAAGACTTAGTATCTTCTCATGACTTTGGGAAGGGGGAAAAAGAGGTTAAAGGTTTTGAAGGAGTAGTACATGAAGAGGGTGGGAATGAGATGAATTGGAGCGAGTCCGGGGAGAGAAGTGAAGAGGATTCACAGGGGTGGACTAACGTAGTGGCGAGAAGAGTAAAAAAATGTACTTTGGGGGATGGGAAGGGAAATCTTGGGGGACAGTCTCTAAGTGAGGACTGGAAGGGATAAAGCTCCATTCATTTGCCTAAAATGGGGAGGTTAAGGGTAGCCTCTCTAAATGTAAGAGGCATAAAGATGCTAAAGCGAAGAACTGCTTTTTTTCAGTCTTTAAGTTCAGTTTGTTTTGATATTTTGTTTTTGCAGGAATGCCACTTAGAGAATAGTACGGATGAGGTTTTGTTTGCAAAGGGGTGGATGAGGGGCCCATCTGTGTGGGGAGCAGGAAACGTTAGAGCAGATGGAGTGGGAATACTTTTTAACTCACAGGAATTTTTCATTGAAGAAAATATAATGGTTGTTCCTGGGAGGGTGCTGTATGCTGATGTAAGATGGAGGGGAATAAACTTCAGATTAATTAATGTATATGCTCCTAGTAGGAGAGAGGAGAGGGTGGGTTTCTTTGATGTTTTGCAACCCCTACTTTATACTAACCGGAAGTTGATCCTGGGCGGGGATTTCAATGTCTCTTTGGATAAGGAACCTAAGGGGGAATTAGCACATCTACTTAAGAATTTTTCTCTTCAGGATTCATTTAAGGTGGGCGGGGGGACACGAGATGGCTATACGTGGAGAAATAGTAGAGGGGAGGCATCTCGTTTGGATTATGTTTTTTTGTCAGCAGGAATTAAAGTAGAATCTTTTTCCTTTTTGCCAGTCTGGTTATCAGATCATTGTATGATAGGGGTTGAGTTCGAGGTAGGAAGCGTTGAGTTCGGGAAAGGGTCTTGGAGGTTTAATAGGTCCTTTCTTCAAGATAAGCTATTTTGCCTAGTGTTCAGGCATCTATATAAGGCATGGCAAAATTTGAAGGGGCTATTTGAATCACGGGCCCAGTGGTGGGAAGGGGTTAAAGGGAGAATCGCACTTTTTTGTAGGTGGTGGGGGGAGGCAAAAGCAGTGAAAAGACGAGAGGCGATTAAGAGTTGGATGAGGGAGATGCAGTCCTTATGGTTAAGAGAGACTGCAGAGGATTGGGGCAGATTTAGTGCCTTTCAGGATAAGGTTAAAGGTTTTTATAAAAAAGAAGCAGACAAATTTCTATTAGAAATGAGTGCAAAGAGGCGTTTGCAAGAGGAGGGACCATCAAAATATTTTTTTGCTAAAATAAAGCAACAGCAACAGAGGAAATGTATAGAGGAGTTAAGGACAGATAATGGAAGTGTCACATCTACTGCAGATATATTGAGAACGGTAGCGTCCTTTTATAATCAGCTTTTTAGCCCCCAGGGTTCCGCAGACGAGCAGGAAAAGGACTTCTTGGAAAGTCTAGAGAATATTTTGGAGGGTAAGGACGCTAATGCGTTGGAAGGGGAGGTGTCTCTGCAGGAGGCGGAGAAGGCAATGGCTTCACTCAGAAAAGGGACAGCTCCTGGTTGCGATGGATTGCCAGTTGAGTTGTACTGTTTTTTTTGGCAATTCGTTGGACAAGACCTAGTTGAGGTGTACAACGAGAGTTTGAGAACGGGGATTCTTCCAGCCTCAATGAGGACAGGGCATGTCTCCCTTTTATATAAGAAGGGAGACAAAGCAGATTTGGCAAACTGGAGGCCTATCACTCTTCTAACCACTGACTATAAGATCCTTGCGAAGGTCATAGCCCTGCGAATGAAGTCTGTGGTTGGGAAGGTGGTGCACCCAGATCAGACCTGTGGGGTGCCAGGCCGCTCTGGTAGCTTAAATTTGACCCTGATCAGAGATACCATTGAGTGGGCAGGGCAGCGACAACTTCCTTTGGCGATTTTGAGCCTCGATCAGGAGAAGGCCTTTGATCGAGTTAACCTCTCCTTTTTGTTTGCAGTCCTTGAGAGGGTAGGTTTTGCGTCAAATATTAGGGCGTGGGTTCATTTACTGTATAAGGGGGCGGTGAGCCAATTTAAAGTGAATGGTTCCCTGTCAGAACCAGTTAAGCAATTAGGGGGAGTAAGACAGGGGTGTCCCCTGTCCCCTCTTCTGTACATTCTATACATCGAGCCTTTGGCTGCCCGCTTGAGGGCATGTCAGAGGTTTACAGGCCTACACTTGCCGGGGGCCGGGGGACTGCAAGCAAAGGTGTCACTGTATGCAGATGACATGACGCTATTTTTGACATCAGAGCAGGATTTCCGGGAATCAAGCAAGATTCTAGGGAAGTTTGAGAAGGCTACAGGGTCAAAAGTAAACAGGTCAAAGTCAGCTGTCATGTATGTTGGACGATGGGTCAAGCATGAGACAGCTTGTGAGGGATATAGCCTTTGTGGCGATGGTTTGAAGGTCTTGGGAGTGCGTTTTTACAGAGAAAATAGTGCCAAGAAGAATTGGGGAATTTTGATCGGGAAGGTGCGATCCAAATTGGGGCTTTGGAGAACCAGAGGCCTCTCTCTAATGGGTCGCACTTTAGTGATGAAAGCAGACTTGCTGCCTACAATAAATTATTTGGCTTATGTGTTCCCTATCCCGTATAACTGTGGCCGCGAGTTGGAGAAGCTTGCATTTTCCTTTCTGTGGAAGGGTGGGGGAGAGCTGGTATCAAGGGGGCAGATGGGCCAAGAAATTAAGAGGGGTGGGAGGGATGTACCTTTTGTCACTTTGTGGGTTACTGCCATTTTTACATCCTTTTTGGCACGTTTAGTTGTGCAGGCAACAAACCACAAAGCCTATTTTCTTGCAAGATTCTGGGCAGCCTTTCCACTGAGATCCTTGATTGCATGGGGCGGACTTGTTCCTTGGGCATATGACGGGCCAGGAGAATACCAAGGTTTTGCCAAATTTATACAGCAACATCCCTGGTGCCTGAAACAGGGAATGGTTTTAGTACATAAGGAGCTCTATAAGAAACTAAAGGAAGAGAGGATAGGGAAGGGAGGGGGGTTAGAGAGGCTTCTCCCTGTCTCTGTGAATTGGGTGATGCTGCAACCATCATATGTGGACGGGGCAGGTAGAGACCTTCACTGGCTGGGGGCCTTGGGGCGTTTGCCTGTAAGAGAGAGGCTGTATCGTCATGGACAAGCAAAAACACCTTTGTGCCCCTTTGGGTGTGGGAGGGAGGAAACGATAGAACATCTGTTTTGGCTATGCCCAGTTTCTTCTGCCTTCTGGACCCTACTATACAGGTGGTGGAAGGGGTGGAAGGGTCCTCCGTTAACCCGAAATCTTATAATATATGGGGATGGTTTGGGGGGGCTGAGGGCTGAAATGAGAAAAGTGGTGTGGATCAGAGCCGGCGCCAGCCGAGTCCTGAAGAGGGGGCGTGTGAAATACTGAAAGGGGGCGGTGATCACATAAACAGTATTTTTTTTAAAATTTATTTTAATAAACAATATCGAGTCTATGAAACACTAAAGTACAACAAATATATTGATAAAAACACTCGTTGAAGCTACACACCGGGACATTTGACAGCACACTTTTTTTCACAATATTGATTCTTCTTGCAATAATGCAATATACTGTGTGTTGCCTACATTAAACATTTAAATCAAAGGGTTGCTGAGTCATATAGACTAAAATAAAAGAGCCTACACAGGGACAGGAAATAAGAATGCAAAAAAAAAAAACACAAAAAAACAGCCTTACCAGAGCATGAGCGAAGCAAAGCTTCACTCACGAATCGCGCACCGGTATTTGTCGCGCTCCTAGCCTACTTGTGGCCATTAAAACACGTTTTTAGTTTCAGTTTAAATAGTATAAGCTAATGTTACTTTTTAATTTCATTTACGTTTAAAAGTGAACAGGACATCTCATAAGATTACCTAAGAATAAGTCAGAAGAATAGTGATCACATAAACAGCATTTATTTAAAATATAATCAACACTTAAACAGCATTTATTTACGACAAGGAAAACAAAATGCCGAATCTCTTTGCTGCGAATATTCTATCTATTCTCTATCATACCAATTTTGCGAAAATGACCGCTGACAGACATTTTTATGTTGCATTGGAAACTATTTTGAACGAACCTGGACTGGCTTGTCTTTACCGAGATCCTCTGGTGCACTGGACAGTGACGGTGAGTCTTTGCTTTTGGACGGCTGAGTAACTGCCACCAGTGGCGTAAGCGGGCCTGCATTGTCAGGTGAAGCAGAACTTGTAGCAGCAGCAGGTGTTGTGGTAGACTCTGTCTTTTTAACCCATTGTGAAACAAGAGTAATGATCATCCGTAGTAGCTTCGAAAATGTAATTAATTGTGTATGTTCTGGTGCGCGAGAAATGTAATGTGACGTTAGAGTGGGGGTGGGGAAGCGCGCTAATCAAACGACAGGACCAATCAAAATTCGACTTTGCCTAACAGACTTTTCTTTACTAAAATGTTGCTATTTAAGATTAATATTGACTCTGGGAACTGGAAGAAAGGGCAATTGGCAAATGTAATTTTTTTTTAAATAAAATATTTTATTTATCATTAAAATCACTTTAACCTTCATGGTGATCTGAGGGGGCGGGAGAGTCCCGGTGAGGGGGCGTCGCCCCCTCACGCCCCCCCGTGGCGCCGGCCCTGTGCGTCTAAAGTGCCGGGAGAAGAGAGATTCATTAGTTTCCGTTGCAACGTCAAGGTCTTCTAGGCTTTCTGGGATGCCGAGTAGATGAAGGTGATTGGGAAGACTACTTATACATTTACATTTACATTTACTCATTTAGCAGACGCTTTTATCCAAAGCGACTTACAACTTGAGGAATATAGAAGCAATTTGTCCAAAGGATACAAAAACACATAAGAGCGCTTACAATACAAAGTTTCAAACATTCTGAATACAAGTAGCACAAGCATGGGGAGTAGAGAAAAGGGAAATATTTTTTTTTTTTTTTTTTTTTTTTTGTGAGTGCATGTGTGTGTCATGTTAGGTGCTCATGGAAGAGATGCGTTTTTAGTAGTTTTTTAAACCTCGACAGGGAATCTGCATTCCGGATGAGGGCAGGGAGTGTGTTCCACCAGCCAGGGGTGGTGAATGAAAATGTTCTTGTGATCGTTCTTTTTCCTCTCTGTGATGGAACCACGAGTCGCCGCTCGTTGATCGATCGAAGGTTTCTGGTAGGTGTGTAGAGATGTACCAATGAGTGGAAGTAGTTAAACAGCAATCTTTGCTGTTGGAGGCGATAGCTTTTCTGTATTTGCAACGACAGGGAGTTGGCTTTGCAGTGTAGGGACGATTCGGAAATCCATTGCCGCTTATATATATATTATTTGATTTTTCCTATTTATACCTATATTTTTACTTTTCCATCGAGTAAGGATGAATATTGTCTGCATGTTTCACCAGATAGAGCATGTTATCAGAATGATTTGGGTACTGTTTTGGTTGATAGTTGGAGCCTGAGCCGTGTGTGTGTGTGTGTGTGTGTGTGTGTGTGTGTGTGTGTGGTCTGTATTGGTGAGGTGATTAATTGGCACTATAAGGAGACGGAATGACTTGTTGTTCTCGACAAGCCACGTCACGAACCCGTCAACCATTTAAACAACATCAATGACGTGGTTAGCACCCTCTGTTAGAGTATAATTGCTGTAACAATGTTATTGAAAGTGGGGTGGCCTACGAACTCCTTGTGAGACCTGAAGCTGGCTTCTGCTGATGAAACTGCAAACTAAACGTCACTAAAATGTATTCTATTGACTGCACTTCTGACTCCTGGTCTTCATTCAACATATCTGGTCTTCATTCAACATATCTGGTCCTCGGGTCTTAACTGTCAATCCCCTACACTAGTGACAGAACCGTGGCACTGCTCCTCCTCCCGTGTCTGTGTCTCGTTAGCGTCTACCCCGCCTTCTCGTTTCCCGTAATCATTCCCAGCTGTCTCTGATCACTCCTCCCCTCATGTGTCCTATATAGTTCCCTCATTGTTTGCTGTCTGGTGTGGCGTCATGGTCATTTTTGTCTTTGCTTCGTGGGCCTGCTAGTTTGTTGCCTGATGTCTGATTGCCTGTTCTACCCAGTTGATCCTTTGTTTTCAGTTTATCAGGTTATGTTATGTTTTCCCCATCATGGGTTTTTCTTTGTATTTTGTCTTTTTGTTATTTAAATAAATATAATTCTTCCCCGCATTTGAATCCTCGCTGAACGATCCGTGACATCCTCAGTCTCAAATAAACCTGTTCACATCTAAAAGCTGCAACAGAACTCGAGTTCAATTCACTCAAAAAAATGAAATCGGGGTGTTGTTTGATTAAAATAAATAGAATATTTTGAAACAAATTAAACTAATCAGTTTTAAGGATGTCCACAGTTATTTTAAGTCAGTCTGAACTAAATCCATACGAAATTAAAGTAACTCAATTCCTTTCTGTTGAAACAACGAAAGGGAATGTATTTGAGTCAACTACTACTACTTTTGCGCATGCTCAATGACAAGAAACCCACGTGACCTCGTCAAACACCGCGGGAGTCAACATTTGAAACTGGTAAGTGCAAGAATCTTTTATCGTCTTTGTCTGTATTTTGCTGATAGACAGTACAAGTATTTAAATCGGTCAGAATTCAACATAAAGCTGATATTTGACCGATTATTAGAATATCTGAAGCAAAGTCACATGTTGAGACTTGATGAAACATGGTAAACTGATATAAATGCCTGTATGTATGTGCGTAATTTGACATTAATGCGGTAGTCGCTTAGATCTAACTGTTGTTGAAAGCGTTATTTTGCGATATGGTTTCAGGGATGATATTAGTTGGCCATCTCATTCGGGCAGCTGTTGCTGCACTGTAAGTGTCTCTGTACGGGTGAAGACGAGAACGCTTCAAATGTTTCACAGGAAAATGCAGATTAGGTAGCAACACTAAACATTACATGGAATTAATAATGCTGTTATAGTTCAATTGAATGCCTTACATCTATTTTATTTTACAGGTTTTACAAGAGCTTAGTAAACGGCATCCCATGCTTGACATTGAGACTTTTTCATGTGGTAAGTTGAATGAAGTAATATTCTTAAAGGGATAGTTCACCCAAACATGAAAACTGCATTAATTACTCATCCTCATGTAGTTCAATCGTGCTGCAACACGAAAATGAACCTCATTGATTGAATTTTATTATATGTATAGACATGGACATCCTAATTAACTTGATATTATGTTAAACCTGTAAATTTGAGAACCCAATTTCATTTAGTTTTTTGTTTGCCTTTTTTCCTTTTAACAGATCAACAGGAGTTTCTTGCTAAGCTTAAGCAGTATTCAGACAGTCAAAGACATGCAACCCATTTCACAGGTTGGTCAGTCAATTAATTACTTCATACAGATTTTATGTACTTTTATACTTGGTTATTGATTTGTTAAGGTCAAATAATCAATGTTTTATGCCTTTTTAACAGAATAACAGCATGCGAAGAGAATGATCATCAAAACATTGTGTGAACTTTGAGGACCATGTACAGCCATTCAAGGAGTACATTGTAAGTAAATGCTTATCTCTCCTTCACTTTCATGTTTACATTGTTTTGTTTGTTTATATTACACATTTCATATGTTTACTGTAATTTAAAAATTACTTGTCTTACAAATTAAACACATTTTCTTTATTTTGCACAGGATTGCGACTGGTTGAATACTAAAGAAGCCATGGAGCAGATAGTAATGGTGATCTATATTGTTCGACCCAAAGGATCCGAACCAAGAGATCAGTCTGTGGACATTGATATCGAGATTGAAGGGACTGAGGTTCTCTCCTCTTTAAGGAATGGATGTACACAAAGTTTCACCAAAGGTGCATGTCCTAATCTTGTGTGAGTAACCGTGTGTGTTTGGACTCAAAAGACTAAATCTTGATGCAAAAAGGAGCTGTAGCCCACTGTTGTGATGCAGCCTGTTCAGTGTTTTACACATTTTTGTAAAAATGCTTCAAGTGCTGGGAACTTTAAAACTACTGCTGTCAGTATCTGGATTGTTAAACAAATTAGTGTGTTTATTTGTTTATTTTAAATTGATTTGGCAATCTCAGTGATTAAAATTCAGTGATTGAAATGTCAATATTGGTAATCAATCAATGTGTTTGTTTCTTTTTTTGTGTATGTGTTTTATGCTCTTCTGTTCCATTTGCCTAAGTTAAGTTGAGACAACACAGTTCAAATGCATGGAAATAGGTGTCATAAGAAAATTAAGTTGAGACAACACCGTTCAAATGCATGGAAATAGGTGTCATAATAAAATTAAGTTAAACCAACGACTTGCTCATTTGACTCTGTTTAAAGTAAATAAAGTTGTTCAGTCAACTTAATTTCTGGTTGTCCATATTATATAGTTCAAATTCATTGGCTCAACAAGATCAAATAGTTTACAGGTAAATTCCACAAGGTAATTCAGATCAAAATGATTTGGTCTCATTGATTCAACATAAATTTTGCTCTTCTGTTCCATTTGCCAAAATTAAGTTGAGACAACACAATTCAAATGCGTGGAAATAGGTGTCATAATAAAATTAAGTTATACCAACGATTCATTTTTTTGAGTGTTGAGCGATTGCACTGTTTCCCTATCAGTTATAATATAATTTTTTGGTGCATCCATCTATAAACATGACATTGGCCAGAGGTTAGAAGTTGTTATTTTATCACTAGTAAAACTATGATTAAAGTATTCCTTATTATGTTCGCAGTTTAGCTGTGTCGTGTACAAGACTTTTCAAATTTCGTAATTATGACTTTGTATGTCATAATTTTGATTTAAGTAGGCTATGTCATAATTTCTGGTTTTCATGTGCGATTTTTTTTATTCTTATGTGCACAGATGAGCTTCCATACCCCACACTGTGCCCTCCAAACAAAAATGTTCTCTTTTCTACCTCGCCAACGATAACTTCTACTTCACATAGATTTTTTTATTTCCTCTCTGTGTTTGCCATGATTTCGCATGCCATGAATATTAACTTGTGGGTGTTTCACAGACTATTTATGGGCAACTATGGGCGTGACATTAAGCTGCAAAATCTGCGCTACATTTAGAATTGATTGTGATTGTGATTTATAAAGGGAAATTCACATAGGATGTGCGTGCGAACGGTTTTATAAATCAGAATATTTCTGTTCGTACGCACATCCTATGTTTCATCTGTACACCACTTCTGACGCAAATCCTATGCAAAGTTTTATAAATGAGGCCCCGGAACTCTGCCAGAACCTCAGACAGACTCATGGAGCCCCCTACACACAGATCCATCGATCAATCAATCAATCAATCAATCTGCATGACATAAAAACTAACATGTTTTCCTGGCAAGATACTGGTCTCCGGTCCCATGATTCAACCCTATCGGGAACAAATCTTTTTCAAAACCACGTTGCACAACTGCTGATGTACCTGTGATGTAGTTTCAGTTTCTGATCTGTTGTTCATCTGCGAATCAGATATCAATGAAGCTAATTGAAAGATTTCTAGCTTCAATGTGAAGTTGGCCGTCTCAAACCGAGTCGTGGAAACACGGGCTTAAAGAGCAAAGCCTTCGCTGGCTCTTTATTATCGCGCTTCTGGGCTGAACAACTTAACTCTTTGCTGCTCGGGGAGAAACGATCATTCCTGCCATGGTGTAAGGTTGTCACGGTTCATGTATCCTTGTACTGCATGAGTATGACTGTGTGATGATTGTGGGAGGCGTGGTTTCTGATTATCCATTCAACACTCATTCCATGCACCGTTGATCATCACATCATGCCTTTATCAAGCCTCCACTAACTCCTGTGTTTGTCAGATGGTTGATTGTGATGCCCCAGTTTGTTGGATTGGACATCCCTGTGTCTGCATCCCCTCTGTTCCTGTGTCTCCGTGCCACTCACTGGGTTTGTCTGCACTTGTCATTCTGTCCATTGGGTCCCTGCGTCATCGTGTCCTGCCAGTCTGCGGATCATCATCATCTCTTGGACTCTGTTTATCTGCCTTCGAACAATAAATCACATTTCACTTGCTATTGGATTCATCTCTTTATTCACCCCTGACAAAGGGTTTGCGTTCTGGGAACCTTTTACAGCCGTTCGTCTTGGTTTCAGTTTTCGGCTGGAAAAATACGGTATTTTTATAACCCTTTTCAAATCTTGTTCAACTTTAACTCAATTGAATCAAATGGCATGACAGGATATTTTAATAAATGTGTATTTTATTATTATTAATGATAGTTTCTCTTCAATTAACATTGAAGATACAGAATAAAAAAAGAGAAAGATCCAAAAACAGGAGACAAACAGAGCCATAATCTTTAGTGTAAGACTGGTGAAGGTGCCAGAGACAAATTATATGCTATATATTATTAATAATATTATTGTTATTCTTATTTTGATCATTAATATCAGAAATGTAACGTAACAATTTGCCACTCTCTTGAAAAATGTCAACAGTTTATTCTTTCATGGATGTGGCTAGATTGTCTTCATTTTATTACCTTTTCGACTTATATTTACACAATGTAATAAAAAATACAAGAAAACAAATCATTGAAAAAATACAAAAATTAAAATAATAAAGTGAAAATAATCAGACTGGTGTCATAGACTCGGGTTTTAGCAGGTCAGTGATTGTGAGAAGAGCTCAGATTATTCCAAACAGAGGGATAAAATGCTTAATGAGAAAGTTTGGCACGACCCTGTTTTTTTCTCTGCCTCTGTGAGTAACAGATTTTTGCTTATGATCCATTGTTAATATTAAACAATGATTATTTTGGCACTACTGATCAAATAAACAATGTGAATAACACATGGGGTCTTACGCTGTTTCTGTATTGGTTGGTACAACAAATTTTTTTTCCTATTGTAAGTCCAGGGTTGTTTAGCCCTGATATCCACCAGCACATGTGAGAAGGCAAAATATATGTAGCTATCACAAATTGCCAGCTTTAGTTTCTCTTCATTTACTCATGCTGCTTTAACTAAAATCAGTGCTGCTTTACTCTGGCCTGAACATGATTAAAACAAAGGCTGCCAATGATATATAAGTGAATATATCATGTGTGTTTGTGCCTGTGTTAGATGACTAGATACATCTGTCTCTTTCTATCCTTGCTTTACAGTAAATCAGAAAAACATAATAATGCTGTTCACATGCCATTATTTCTGTTATGAATATATGCTCTGCGCTCCCCTCCCTGGCCACCAGAGGGAGCTCACACTTATACTGACACACCTCACACACCCACATACACACTACATTTCTCAGCAACCCTCACACTGGACTGATTACACACCAGCTGGACTCCATCACTGTTTGTCACACCACCTGCTTCATTCATACACTCACGGCGAAGTCTTGATTAGCCCCGGTTGTCATTTCTAAGCGTTACCATTCCTGCCTGTTTATTCTGTTCTGTTCTGTTCTGATTCTGCCTGTTTGCCTGTTTTGATCCTGTTCTGCCTGCCCTGACCTGTGCCTGGAATACGTTTATGATTGATAACTGCCTGTCCTGACTACCGCCTGGTACCGACTCTGATTCCGTCTGCCTGCCTTTGTGACCCCTGCCTCTGCCCATCCATGTATGATCTCTGTTTGCCCTGACCTTTCGCCTGCACGACTATTCTAAATAAAGACAAAGCATGTGGATCCCTGCTTGTGAGTCCCCTTTGTTACAATTTCCCTAAATCCCTTGCTCTCTAACAGAAGAACTAGTTAGATCTCAGAGACTGTTCACTTCATGAGGTTCAGCTCAGCACTGTCAAAATTTGGTGAATTTCGTAAAAGGGTGTCAAACAAATTTAGATTTGTTTAGTAAAGTGAAAAAGTCTAGGGAAGAATAACTCTAAGGAGTCTTGTGTCATCCTGGAAATGATCATTGCTGAAACCTAGATACAGTAATACCTCGGTTTACGAGTTTAATTCGTTCCAAGAGCGAGCTCGTAACCCAAAATGCTCGTACACCAAAACAATTCCCCCCATAAGAATACACTAAAAATCAATTAATTCGTTGCACACGATCATAAATGCCCATTTTAAATATTTTTGTTTTGTTTTACCCTATTAATTACAGTTAAAATTATAACCATTAAGATCTCATATAAATACTAATTAATAATTGACAATTAAACTCTAAAACTACTTGACAATTTACTGTAATGCACTTTGAGCAGCTTCTGCTGGCCTGAAGGAGACGAGAGAGAAGAGGGAGGGGGAAAACACAAAACCCAGATTCAAGTGCAAATGAGTGAATTTATTATAATAGTGCAGAAAACAAACGAAGAGATAATCCAGACGCATGCGCGCGAGCTCCGGGAGATACGCGAGAACCGCGGCTCACAGGTGACGCTCATTATCAATCACGCCACCAGCTCTAGTAATGCTCTAACGGTCCCTCGACCCCGCCCTGCTCGCCACAGGTGTACAAACAACAAAGTACGGATATAACACAAATGAACAAATGACAAAGCTTACCTGCGTGAAGTTGGCCCCCCACCCAACGCAAAATGAAACCAAAATAGTCTCGTTCGTTTGTGCTGCGTTTGTGCTGGTTTGTGCTGCAAAAATTTTCGTTTGTGCTGTTTTGGTTTTTTAGATATTAAAAGAATAATTTTAAGTAGGTCAAGTTCACTCAGCCCCCCACCTGCTCCAAATTCGCCCAAAAACTGTCTCATTCGTTTGTGCTGCGTTTGTGCTGGTTTGTGCTGTAAAAATTTTCGTTTGTGCTGCTTTCGTTTTTAAGATATTACAAAAATAATTAATTAGGTCAAGTTCACTCAGCCCCCCACATGCTCCAAAATCGCCCAAAACGGTCTCATTCGTTTGTGCCGCGTTTGTGCAGGTTTGTGCTGCAAAAATTTTCGTTTGTGCTGTTTTAGTTGTTTAGATATTAAAAGAATAACTTTAAGTAGGTCAAGTTCACTCAGCCCCCCACCTGCTCCAAAATCGTCCAAAACGGTCCCATTCGTTTGTGCTGCGTTTGTGCTGGTTTGTGCCGGTGAAAGTTTCGTTTGTGCCGTTTTGGTTTTTTAGATATTAAAAGAATAATTTTAATTAGGTCAAGTTCACTCAGCCCCCCACATGCTCCAAAATCGCCCAAAACGGTCTCATTCGTTTGTGCTTCGTTTGTGCTGGTTTGTGCCGGTGAAATTTTTATTTGTGCTGTTTCGGTTTTTAAAATATTAAACATTTTATTTTGGCCGATGACGTCACAAGCGTCATCGGCCATCAGCGGATTTGTTGAATCTGCGTGCTCCAGATTCAACAAACTTGGTCTCGTCCGTTTGTGCCGGTGTTTTAATATTGAACATTGTAGGTGGGTTATAAATGCTGGTATTACAATACTAATAGAGTAAAATAGATAATTTAGCTGGTCACAAATGTATGATTATTGAGCAGTGACACCACGTTTGTAATTTGTTCAATCACTTACCAATATATTTCATGTTAGTAAAGATGTTTCAATAGAACGACAACTCAACTGTCAAATGTCAAGATTATTAAACAGTTCAATAAACAATTATCTTTACTTACCTTGGGCATATTCTTCGTACGTCGCTTACTACATCCAAGATCAGTTGACACATCCGGGATGAGATAATCGCGCTTACTATGAGCTGGATTATTCGGTTCTTTGAACGCACCTGTTCTTAACGATTACTATAGCTGGATTGAGTTATCTGAGATCATTGCGCGTTCATGTGCTGGCTTAAAAGGGGATATGTATCGATAGTAGAAACATTGATCAGAGACATTTTGATTGGTCAGCGAGCATGCTGAAAGAGCGCACAGTATTTCTCGGCGGCGCGTCGCTGAATTTCAGTGTTTAATTAAAACACAAAGCAACACTTTAAAGGCTGCAAAAGCCAGGAGAGAGGGCTGGCAAAAAGTTGCCGACAAATTAAATTTGTTAGTTGCCTAGTGATCGTGTGTGTAATTATATTGTCTTATATTAATTGTATTACATAATCCTCTTTTATATTAGAGCCACCACAAGACCCACTATGGATTTGGGAACAAGTAAAAGTAAAATTCAAAAATATTCTACAAAATAGTATCTTTACTACTTGCGCTGTTCTGCAAAAAAAAAAGAACTAATCAAGCAAAAAGTCCGACTTGAGATTGAATTGCTTCAAAAGGAACTTCAAAGTTAGTAAAATACACTAATAAACACAATGTATGATTGTTCCACAATGCATGATTTATTTATTTCATTCCACAGGCAAGACATCAGCTGGATTTTTAAAAATTAAACTAAACTGTGCGCAAAGTTCCCTTTTTTTCAAAAATGATGCTACAAAATTCTATCCCGTGGAGCTCCAACAGACTGGTCAAGTGCACTGGCTGGAGATCATCATCAACTGCATTTCCACCACAGGGTCCTCTGCTTTCTGATGGTGGCAATGTGTGTGCAGTCTATGGCACCAATACATTAGGGTGATATTTACTGGCATGGTCATGAATTCATAATCTCTATGATCAATTATAATGTACCTGTAATAGCGAAAAAGCTCTCTTCAACAACTTGGGGTCTTAAGTGGTTTGTAAAAACCACAAACCCCCCCCCCCGTAAAGATTGCTTGAGTGCCAGGTAAACTTTGCGAATGGCACGACAGACAGCACTTTCACAATGTTCTCCGTATTCCAACAGTGTAAAGGAACGTGCCACAAAGTAGCGCAAGGCAATACACACAGTTTGAGCTGTTGTTAACGCCCGACTACGACTAATTGTATCTAAATTAACTAGATACATTATACCCTAACGTGAAAAACTATAGTTTATATATATATATATAATTTTTATATATACATATATATTTTTAATTATTATAATTTTTTAATATTATAATTTTTAAAATTCTATTAAATATATTATATGAAACCTTCAGCAACAGTTTGCTCTCGTAAAAACGGACAGGACATGCTGCGAAAAACTTCCCACATCACTTCCGCTTATAAAGCCGTGATCTAATCCTGCCATCACGAAGTAAACCTGCTCCCGAGCAGGTTCAATTCAACGGACCTATTACTATGACAACCAGTCCCAGATGAGCGTCGAAGAACCGAACAATCCAAGATCAAGCGAAATCGCCAACAATCTAATCCAGCTAAGCGAGTTAGCGAGGTACGAAGAATATGCCCCTGGTCTCTCCTGACTTTTTATTTTGTTTACAAGGATTAGCTGCTACTCTTCACCGTCACCACTAGACAAGTGACACTTTTATTAAAGATGCTCTCGCGAAAATCAGTGTAGAGTTCGTTAAGAAAAGATCGATACAAACCAAACTACAGAAGTCGTTACTAAACCAAATTTCTGGCCAATGTAAGTACAAGTTAACACTGTCAACTACAACATTATTAGTTAACTTCGTGATTAGTACAATTTACAAGAAAGATAAGATTGTCAATCAATGTTTACCGAACAGAAAACTCATTGCTAATATAATACTGCTAATGAAGCTATGAAATGATAATTACAATTCCATATCTGACCCATTTTAGATTGTACAATGTAGATCTAGGGGTCAACATTACCATATTGGTCCTAAAATAAGATATATATTATCCTTATATATTATTACTATAGTAGGCCTATGTATTCAGTCCAATATAGTAGTGCATGAGCAAGTTTACACTGTACATACATTTTTGGAGTCAGGGTTATTTAAGTGGGTAATTATGTTTTGCTTATCCCAGATGCCCAAGAAACCAACAGTTGACAGGGATACCATTTTCACCATCTTGTGTTCGGCAAAAGATGCCATAGTCCAAAATGGCAAAATAGCTACGCCTAATCAGAGTCTCTGGACAGATCTTAGTAAGCAGCTAGAAAACAAGATCACTGAAAAGGCTCTATACACCTTTGTTAAATTAAACAGACACAACATCTCGACTGCTTTAGGATTTACTCATGAAAGTGATCATGAAACAAATAACAGGAGTGATGATGCTGATTTTGAGCCAGGGTCCCTTCCCCCCAGACTAAAAGATTCCTGGACTTTTGATCTTGAAGTTCTATTTCAAAAATGGATGGAATTCAAGCCTGAAACAGTAAAATACAAAAACAAGTTCTCTAAAACACAAAAAAGGGAATACACAATTTTGAAACCTGGCATCTGGACACATGTCATAAATCATCAAATTTGGCAAGAAGTGAAATGCTCCTGCACATTTGTCTTTAAAAGAGCCAAGGTCTATCCATCAGTCACTGAGAAATACATTGAAATAAGAGGCAACTGTAAGGAGTGTCATGGCCAGATCCAAATAAAATGTGACAGAGAGCCTGAGATCAATTGCCCAGTGGTGATCAACTGTTTAATTAAAAACACTGATGTTTCCCTTCACACTGGCCGTTCCAAGCGTGCACTGTCCGGCAACTTGCGTGTGCAGGTTTCCAAAGAGCTGTGTGAGGGTATAATGGGACCCCATGTATGGAGGGCATCGGAGGCAACCAAGCTGATGGATTTTGGAGATACTGAGCCGAGTCATCTGCCTAATTTGGCCACCCTGCGCAAAGCAAAACAAGAGAGAAATGACCTGGAGTTAGGCGATCCCATTTTGTCTCTGCAAATGTTGAAATACAGTGAACCACACAGTGGCAGCATTAAAGACATTGGACTGAACAATTTTTTCTGTCACTATTGGAGTGAAACACAAATGTACATTTACAAATCCATTTTAAAGACGTCTACTAACCCAGTTTTTGAGTTGACGCAACTGGCTCAAGTAGTGAAGAAATTACAGAGACCAATTGGTAAATCTGGCCATATATTTCTGTATCAGGGCGTTCTGAGAGGGGATGAGCATTTAAGTGTCCCCGTGGTGCAAATGCTGTCAGAGAGACACGATGTTAGCGCAATAACAAATTGGCTGACAGAATGGATACGCGCAGGTGCACCAACTCCAAAAGAGGTTGTGAGTGACTTTTCTCTGGCTTTGCTCGGAGCTCTGGTCAAGGCTTTTACTCCTCATCCTGATCTGAAGACCTTGTTTTGTCCGAGTTGATGTCGCACATTGCATCAAGATGATCTGCCAGTGGGACTCCTTGAAGAAAAAACCACATCGCATAAAATATTTCTTTGTGAGGTCAATGGCGCAGCTTCTCATGTCACAGTCCATGGAGGATGTGAGAGAGCTACTACGCAATATTACTATTGTGGCTCTCAGTGAAACAGAGGGAAATGACAGCTCTGGAGCCCCCAACATAGCAGAAAGGTGCAAGACATACATGAAAGCTCGAATTGCAGAAGAGTGTGTCATCGTTCCAAATATAGAGGGCGAGGACCTGGGAAAAGTGGATCCATGTGAGCAAACACAGACAGACCTACGACAGTGGGTGACAGACATATGTGAGGAGAGCAGGTCACTTGCCGTAGATAATGGTGATCATGACAATATGCACTTCCTCCCTGAGATAATTCCAAATATAATCTGGCTGGCAAATTACTTGCCATTCTGGACAGGTGTAATGATCCCTCACTTCCGAAGCACCACCCTCACAGCAAGTTCTGCCAATGTTGAAGCAATGTTCAAAAACATCAAATGCGGCCTTTTCAAGCATGAAAACTTGCCTATTCGGGTGGATCGATTTATTGCACGACATCTGTCCTTCATTGAAGGCAACATGCGGATTTGTTCTGCAAAACAAAAAGGTGAAGAAAAGGGTGAAGAGGATTCAAATATTGGAACAGTTATCATCACAGGAACCAATCCACTACCCACCACAACTTCCAGTGTAGATGGAAAGCCAGAAATGGAAGCTTCCTGTTCTATGAAGTCTGATACTGTCACAAGTCCTACAAGCGAAGAGACTGTTGAAAACTGGAGAGGCCTAGCAGTTCCACCCAAAAAGAGGAAGTTGAATTCTTACCTCTCTCCTTGTCCTGAATGGCTGCATGCAGATCCATCTGTGAGGGGAAAAGACTGAAAGTGGAACTGTTGAAGAATGGAAATAATCAACAGCCTGTTAAACTCAGGAAATCAAGAATCTCTGTTGAACACATGTGCATTTGATGCTTTTTGTCAATGCTTATGTTGTGCTTTCTGCGACAGTGTCACTGTTGAAAATATTGTTTGCAGTGAGGATTCCAGCAACCTCTTCCAGTTTGTGAAGTCCATCAGCACAAAGGGTCTGAATGCACAGGCCTACGTAAAGAGGGCAGAGCTGCTGAGTGGAATTTTCAAAGCTGTCCAATTGAAGTCTGGTGCCCTCCAAATCAGTGCACAGTGCCACATCTCCACTATCATTGAGAAGTCAATGACAAAACCTGAATGTGTTTCCCTCACAAAACAGTGCTCCTCACAGTACTGTGGCCTCAGCACACAAGTCACAAGGGAAACACCATTTGTTTGTACTTCTGTTGCTGTACTGCAGGCTTCTGGCATGGGTCATCTTCAGACTGCAGTGGAAGAAGGCCTTAACCTCCCGGAGTCCCCCTGTCTCAGGCCAATCCAAAGTCCATCACAGTGTCCCTCTGCATTAAAGACAGATACCTTGGGAAAAGTGCTCTGTGCAGGGAAAGTTTCTCACAGTTACAGACTGGGAGAGCTTCTGTGGATTGACACTGACCTGGGAAGCAACGCCACAGAATTTCCTTTGAGTGAATTTCCCTCCAGTATGATGCTCCAAGAACAGAGATTTACTTTAAGGGCAGTCATTGCTTTCAGAGCAGGTTTAACCCAGGATGCTCTTGGACATTATGTGGCCTATTGCAGGAGGTCTCCATGTATCTGGGAGATGTATGACGACCTGAGAAGCGGAGTGACAGGAGCATCAGAAAACAACATAATATGCCCTGTTTTCTATACAAAAGACTGATTGTATCATTGAAATTCAAATTATTTCTTATGAAGCATTCTGTAAAGTTATAAAGTATTTTTTGTTTGGAGTGCCACACACCATTGTTTTCCTACTCCTGTTTGGTGAAGTATCTGCATTTCTGTTGATTTTGATGTTGTTTTTACTAAAGTCTACGTGGTATTTTTGGCTTGAAGAATATTGCCTTGTCAGTATTAAGTGTTTTTAAGCTTAAGTTTTTAAAAAGGTCCACTATTTTGTGTTACTGGATTTTTTTAAATTCAGTTTCAAAAGTAAAGTAATTTTGGTTTAATTCCTTGGGTCATAAGTTTCTGCATACACACACCTCTATTCGACAAGGATGCATTAAATGGATTCAATTAACTTAAAAGTGTAAAGACATCTGTTGTTAAAAACACTTCAATTTCAAATGTTGTTCCTTTCTTTTCACCTTTATATTTCATATCCACCTTTCTATTCAAAGAATACACATAAAAATTCTTAATTGAGCAAAAATTATAATTGATATTTGAGCATCATATCAGAATGATTTATGAAGGATCATGCGTCACTGAAGACTGGAGTAATGATGCTGAAAATTCATAAAAGACACTTTACTATCTATTCACATAGAAAACAGCTGTTTTGCACTGATATAATATTACACTGTTTTACTGTATTTATCATCTAATAAATTCAGCTTTAATCACAGGAATAAATGACACTTTACTATATATTCACATAGAAAACAGCTGTTTTGCACTGATATAATATTACACTGTTTTACTGTATTTATCATCTAATAAATTCAGCTTTAATCACAGGAATAAATGATACTTTACTATATATTCACATAGAAAACAGCTGTTTTACACTGATATAATATTACACTGTTTTACTGTATTTATCATCTAATAAATTCAGCTTTAATCACAGGAATAAATGACACTTTACTATATATTCAGAAAACAGATTTTACAACATTTCGGTTTCTACTATATTTTGGGTATAAATACATACAGCTCATCTTAATGTTTTCAAAGTTCTGACTGGCACTGTATATGTTTATATGCTTATTGATGCGTGTATTTATTACAGTGGTACTATTACTACTTTTATTCACATACGAACATGGAGTACCAAGTAAAAACGCTTACCTTTGAGTTTCTTACATTCCACACATCGCTGTGTCCGTTAAAAGCTGAAAGCGCACGGTGGATAAATAACAGTTAAGTGAATATGATTAAAAGTGAATGTATGGATCTTACCTTGACTTCAACTAGGTGACCGTAGAAGTATCAAATATTATAAAAACAGCACAAACGACACTTAGCAGCACAAGCCAGCACAAACGAACGACGCCATTTTGGGCGAATTTGGAGCATGTGGGAGGGCTGATGACGCTTGTGACGTCATCGGCCAAAATAAAATGTTTAATATTTTAAAAACCGAAACAGCACAAATAAAAATTTCACCGGCACAAACCAGCACAAACGAAGCACAAACGAATGAGACCGTTTTGGGCGATTTTGGAGCATGTGGGGGGCTGAGTGAACTTGACCTAATTAAAATTATTCTTTTAATATCTAAAAAACCAAAACGGCACAAACGAAACTTTCACCGGCACAAACCAGCACAAACGCGGCACAAACGAATGGGACCGTTTTGGACGATTTTGGAGCAGGTGGGGGGCTGAGTGAACTTGACCTACTTAAAGTTATTCTTTTAATATCTAAACAACTAAAACAGCACAAACGAAAATTTTTGCAGCACAAACCTGCACAAACGCGGCACAAACGAATGAGACCGTTTTGGGCGATTTTGGAGCATGTGGGGGGCTGAGTGAACTTGACCTAATTAATTATTTTTGTAATATCTTAAAAACGAAAGCAGCACAAACGAAAATTTTTACAGCACAAACCAGCACAAACGCAGCACAAACGAATGAGACAGTTTTTGGGCGAATTTGGAGCAGGTGGGGGGCTGAGTGAACTTGACCTACTTAAAATTATTCTTTTAATATCTAAAAAACTAAAACAGCACAAACGAAAATTTTTGCAGCACAAACCAGCACAAACGCAGCACAAACGAACGAGACTATTTTGGTTTCATTTTGCGTTGGGTGGGGGGCCAACTTCACGCAGGTACAAAGCTTGGGTTACTGAATATACGATCCCTTTCCTCAAAAGCACTTATTGTACAGGATATGTTTACAGATCATAAACTAGATGTGCTGTGTTTGACAGAAACTTGGCTAAAACCAGACGATTATATTACTTTAAATGAGTCCACCCCTCAAAATTACTGTTATAAACATGAGCCTCGTCTGAAAGGTAAAGGAGGAGGTGTTGCTGTAATTTATAGTAACACGATCAGTACTGCTCAAAGGTCTAATTTGAAATATAACTCTTTTGAAGTGATGGTCCTTAATGTAAAATTATCTAGTGCAAGTAATAATTCCTGTTTAACTTTTGTGCTGGCTATTCTATACAGGCCACCAGGGCACCATACAGACTTTATCAAAGAATTTGCTGATTTTCTATCAGAATTAGTAATGTCTGCAGATAAAGTCATAATTGTCGATGATTTTAATATCCAGGTAGATAATGAAAAAGACGCATTGGGATTGGCATTTAGAGACATTTTAAACTCTATTGGAGTTACACAACATGTATCAGGACCCACTCATTCTCGTAATCATACTTTAGATCTAATATTGTCGCATGGGATCAATGTTGATACTGTTCAAATTCTGCAGCAGAGCGATGACATCTCAGATCATAACTTAGTTGCGTGTAGATTACCTTTAGCCAAAGTCAAAAAACTAACTCCCTGTTCCAAATATAGTAGAACTATCACTCCTAACACAAAAGATAGCTTAATAAATAATTTTCCTGATCAGTTTCATCTACTTAACATCCCAGATAGCCTAGAAGAACTTGATGTTGCAACAAACACTATTAACTCTCTCTTTTCCAGCACTTTTCCAGATACTGTTGCTCTGTTACGCTTAAAGAAGATTAAAGAAAATAGTCCAACACCGTGGTACAACGAGCACACCCGGGCCCTCAAGAGAGCAGCCAGAAAAATGGAGTGGAGCTGGAAAAAAATGAAGCTAGGTTTTTTTTTGCATTATAGACGGATTTAAAAATTAAATACATATTTATTTTCTAGAAGCCGGACTAAATGAGCAAATAAATTTATTACATTCCCAACAAAATTCCTACACATGACAGAGTATGTTGTTATAGCCTTTGTTTAATGTCTTCCCCCTCGTGGGTGTTTCTTTTGTATGTTTATTTTGTCATTACATTTTTTTCCTGCATTTTAGTCCTTCCCTTAAGTATTCCGTGACAGAACAACACGACCATCTTTGAGGACTCAGCGGGAAAGGATGTTTATAAATATGTCGTAATGTGACCATAAGAGGTCAAGGGAGGTTATAGAGAGACGCCGGTGAAGACCAGGATAGTCCAAAAGTGCTATTTTATTCTCACAGAAAAAACAAGACCAGGGGTGCTCACTACAAATATTTCTAATCAAATAAAGCAAAAAAGAAGAAAAAATAAACAAACAAAAACATAAAAATACACAACGGCTAGACTCAGCAGACACTTGGTCTATATTACAAAGGACCAAATAAAATTTGCTTAAGCAGCACATACAAAATTTAACTCTCTGAACCCCCTTTCTCCCCAAAGGCTGAAAAGATCTGATTTAAATACTCCACGTTCCCGCCAAAACTGGAATTGGACCAAACCATTGATGTACAGGGTAACAACACAAAACTCAAAGAAGCTCAAAGAAATTAGACATCTACAGCAACACAAAATAAACATTCATAAAATATACAATTAGTAAACAAATCACATGAAATACTCCTACACAACATCTTTGTAAAAGAAACATTACATGTGAACATACAAAAAGACCCCACAAATGGTTCCTTCCAGTCTTTTAAATATGAAACTCTGGTAGCCCCCACCCCTTTAAGAAACCAGAGATCCTACCCGGAAGTAAACATGAGCACCAAGGCCACGGTAGACGGCAGAGGCGAGTGTTTGCATTTGTCATCTTTTCAAATAAACGGTATAGTAATTCAAAGTCAAGTCAAGTCACCCTTATTTATATAGCTCTTTTTACAATGTAGATTGTTTCACAGCAGCTTTACAGGAAAAACAATATAAACAAAGTTTGTTTGGCTGAACAGAAGCCCAGAAAGAGCAGGTGAATCAATACAATTGATGAATTTTAAGTGTTAAGTTTCCCCAACTGAGCAAGCCATAGGCGACAGCGGCAAGGAACCAAAACTCCGGCAGGTGACGTAACGAATGAAGAACATAATGGAGAAAAACCCTTGGGAGAAACCAGGCTCAGTCGGGGGACCAGTTCTCCTCTGGCCAACAGCCAAACAGTGCATGATTATTATACAACAATTCAAGTCCAATATGAAGTCCAATTTGGTCCGGTTAGAGATGGGTTCATGATCGTCACAGGGGAGGGTCTAGTAGAGTCACGATCTCCGCAGACACTTCAGGGCAGTGTTGTGCTCGTGTCCAGGTCCTTCATCTGATCTGGATACGGCCCGGATCCGGCTGACCACGGTAACCTCGGAATAAACAGAGACCAATATCAGCGTAGATGCCATTCTTCTTTGTATGTTATGGGATGCCATTCTTCTTAATTGTATGTTATGGGAATGTTCCCGGTTCCGGCTTATCTAAATTATGCAGCCTAACAATCATTTTACATGATTTGGATTAAAAATGTATGTATAATGTGTTATGTGTATGCCAGGTTGAAGAGATGTGTTTTTAGTCGACATTTAAACTGACAGAGTGTGTCTGCTTCCCGAACTGTAATAGGAAGACTGTTCCAGAGTTTAGGAGCTAAATAGGAAAAGGATCGACCGCCAGCAGTTGACTTTGATGTTCTAGGTATTTTAAGCTGGTCAGTATTTTGGGATCGCAATAGACGTGAAGGACTATAATGTGTTAAGAGATCGCTCAAGTACTGTGGAGCTAAACCATTTAATGCTTTGTAAGTAATTAGCAAGATTTTAAAATGTATTCGGTGTTTAATAGGAAGCCAGTGCAGGTTTGACAGAACTGGGCTAATATGCTCATACTTCCTGGTTCTAGTAAGAACTCAAGCTGCTGCATTTTGGACCAGCTGGAATTTGTTTATTAAGCGTGCAGGGCAACCACCTAGTAGAGCATTACAATAATCTAGCCTTGAACTCATGAACACATGAACTAACTTTTCCGCATTTGTCTTAGAGAGCATATGTCGCAATTTAGATATATTTTTAAGATGGAAGAATGCCGTTTTACAGATGCTAGAAACATGGCTTTCAAAATGAAAGATTGGTATCAAAGAGCACACCCAGGTTTCTAACTGACGACGAGGACTTGACAGAGCAGCCATCGAGTGTTAGACAGTAGTCTAGATTATTATGTGCTGAACTTTTTGGTCTAATAATTAGAATCTCTGTTTTTTCAGAATTAAGCAGTAGAAAGTTATTAGTCATCCAATTTTTTATATCAGTTTTGCATTCTGTTAATTTAGTGAATTTGTTTGTTTCATCAGGATGAGAAGAAATATAGAGCTGAGTATCATCAGCGTAACAATGAAAGCTAATGCCATGCTTCCTAATAACTGCACCCAAAGGAAGCATGTACAGGGTGAAAAGCAATGGTCCTAGTACTGAACCTTGAGGAACTCCATACTGAACCCGTGACCGATATGACATCTCCTCATTTACTGCTACAAACTGATAACGGTCAGATAAGTATGACTTGAACCAGGCTAATGCAACTCCACTAATGCCAACATAATTTTCAAGTCTATTCAGAAGGATTTTGTGGTCAATTGTATCAAATGCAGCACTAAGGTCCAGTAACACTAACAGAGAGATACAACCACGATCGGATGATAAGAGCAAATCATTTGTAACTCTAATGAGAGCAGTCTCAGTACTATGATATGGTCTAAATCCTGACGGGAAATCCTCGTAGATGCTGTTTCTTTCTAGAAAGGAACATAGTTGTAAAGATATTGCCTTTTCTAGAATCTTTGACAAGAAAGGTAGAACAATTTTCGATATCGGCCTGTAATTAACTAATTCTGTAGGATCAAGTTGTGGTTTTTTAATAAGCGGTTTAATTACAGCCAGCTTAAAGGTTTTTGGTACGTATCCTAATGACAAAGAAGAATTAATAATATTAAGAAGAGGATCTATGATCTCTGGAAGCATCTCTTTCAGTAGCTTAGATGGTATTGGGTCTAGCATACATGTTGTTGATTTTGATGATTTAACGAGTTTAGACAATTCTTCCTCCCCAATAGCAATGAAGGACTGGAATTTTTCTTCAGGGACACTAAAATTTACTGTATTTTGGAATATTGTAGTAGACGGTTGCATGGTTATAATTTTCTTTCTAATATTATGAATTTTGCAAGTAAAAAAGTCCATGAAGTCATTAGTGCTGTGCTGATTTAAAGCATCTGGGGTCGAGGCTTTATTTCTTGTCAATTTAGTCACTGTATCAAATAAATACCTAGGGTTGTATTTGTTTTCTTCTAAGAGGGTAGAAAAGTAAGTAGATCTAGCTGATCTTAAGGCCTTTCTGAATGCAATAGAGCTGTCTTTCCATGAAATGCGATAAACCTCTAGCTTACTTTTTTTCCAGCTGCGCTCCATTTTTCTGGCTGCTCTCTTGAGGGCCCGGGTGTGCTCGTTGTACCACGGTGTTGGACTATTTTCTTTAATCTTCTTTAAGCGTAACGGAGCAACAGTGTCTAAAGTGCTGGAAAAGAGAGAGTTAATAGTTTCTTTTGCAACATCAAGTTCTTCTAGGCTATTTGGGATGTTAAGTAGGTGAAACTGATCAGAAAGATTATTTATAAAGCTATCTTTTGTGTTAGGAGTGATAGTTTTACTATATTTATAACAGGGAGTTAGTTTTTCGACTTTGGCTAAAGGTAATCTACACGCAACTAAGTAATGATCTGAGATGTCATCGCTCTGCTGCAGAATTTGAACAGTATCAACATTGATCCCATGCGACAATATTAGATCTAAAGTATAATTACGAGAATGAGTGGGTCCTGATACATGTTGTGTAACTCCAATAGAGTTTAAAATGTCTCTAAATGCCAATCCCAATGCGTCTTTTTCATTATCTACATGGATATTAAAATCACCGACAATTATGACTTTATCTGCAGACATTACTAATTCTGAGAGAAAATCAGCAAATTCTTTGATAAAGTCTGTATGGTGCACTGGTGGCCTGTATAGAATAGCCAGCACAAAAGTTAAACAGGGATTATTACTTGCACTAGATAATTTTACATTAAGGACCATCACTTCAAAATAATTATATTTCAAATTAGACCTTTGAGCAGTACTGATCGTGTTACTATAAATTACAGCAACACCTCCTCCTTTACCTTTCAGACGAGGCTCATGTTTATAACAGTAATCTTGAGGGGTGGACTCATTTAAAGTAATGTAATCGTCTGGTTTTAGCCAAGTTTCTGTCAAACACAGCACATCTAGTTTATGATCTGTAATCATTTCATTTACAATAAGTGCTTTTGAGGAAAGGGATCGTATATTCAGCAACCCAAGCTTTATCATTTGTTCATTTGTGTTATATCCGTTCTTAGTTGTTTGTAAATCAATTACATTTTTACTCTTAAACGGTTTTGAGAGATTTTTGTATTTTGATAATTCGGGGAACAGACACAATCTCTATAGGATGATATCTAGGTGAAAGAGTCTCTATGTGTTGGAATTTATCTGACCTCTGTGACGTGAGACAGCTAGCAGACGGTCGGTTTAGCCAGTTTGTCTGCTTCCTGACCTGGGCCCCAGTTAGTCAAGGTTTAGCTCTAAGACTATATGCCAAAATTACTAGAGAGAAGAGCGGCACCATCCCAGGTGGGATGAATACCATCTCTTTTCAACAGGTCAGGTCTGCCCCAAAAACTTTTCCAATTGTCTATGAACCCTATGTTATTCTGCGGGCACCACTTAGACATCCAGCCATTGAGTGAGGATAATCTGCTAAGCATCTCATCACTCCTGCGCATAGGAAGGGGGCCAGAGCAAATTACGATGCCTGACATTGTACTTGCGAGTTCACACACCTCTTTAATATTAGTTTTAGTGATCTCCGACTGGCGAAGTCGGACATCATTAGCGCCGACGTGAATGACAATGTTAGAATATTTACGATTAGCCTTAGCCAGCACTTTTAAATTTGCTTTGACGTCAGGCGCTCTGGCTCCCGGCAAACATGTGACTATGGTGGCTGGTGTCTCTATTTTCACTTTCTGAGTAATAGAATCGCCAATCACTAGGGCACTTTCAACAGGTTTCTCAGTGGGTGCGTCACTGAGTGGGGAGAACCTGTTTGATGTTCTGATCGGAATGGAAGAGTGGTTTTTTGACCCTCAAAAGTGTACTGTGGTTATTTAAATGAAAACTAACAATGGAATTGGCAAATGAAGAGTGTGGTAAAATTTGAGGACATATGCACCTATCAACAAATATACACAACAGCATTTTCATTTCCAAAACAGAAAGCAACCCAATGAATGATGCATACCATTAAACTTGCAACATAAAATTGTTCTAATGTTTGACTATGACCGTTACTGAAAAACTATACCTTGTGCTCATGCACTCTTGTTGTCAGGACCCGGTAACGGTATAATTACTGCATCTCACCGTCACAATATACATATATATATATATATACAGTGGAGTTCGGTTATGTCGATGGCATCGGGGGTTGCAAAGAAGCATTTTTCACATCACATTTCAAATTTCAAATGTTGCTCGCATGACTTCAATTATCCATAACTGTTCAGGCTCGGTACACAGTGCTTGTGCGCGAAATTCACACAATACAAAAAAAGAACACAAGTCAGAATCAGAAGAAAAACAAAAGGCAGTCTCTCCAGCTGGGCTGTGCAGCTCAACCCTTTAAGAAGCGTGATGAGAAGAAGTGAGAATGAGAAGAGCCCGCCCTCATGGCAGCAAAGCCAATCACGTCTTCTTGCATGATTGACAGGTCAGACAGCCTATCAGCGCCAGCTGTCAGAGTGATGGTGGAAGTGCAGCTGTGATATTGCAAGCGCTAAAGACAACAACCCTCGCAAGAACGAAAAAGGAACATTTATTGATGTACATGATGTGAGTTAATAAATGAGAACGTACATGCTCATGTTTTTGGTGTCTTTTACACAACTGTATTGCCGCAATTTGTTTTATGAAGTCAAGTCACCTTTATTTATATAGCGCTTTTTACAATACAGATTGTTTCAAAGCAGCTTTTTGGTCACAGAAAAAACAATATAAACAAAGTTTGTTTGGCTGAACAGCAGCCCCAAAAGAGCAGGCGAATCAATACAATTGATGAATTTTAAGTGTTAAGTTTCCCCGAAGCGATCGGCATTCATCTAAAAAATGTACATATACAAAGTACAGTGTATGTTTGCTAACAACAAAAGGCATATGTAAAAACACCCCAATAAAAACCACCTTCGACTCTTGATATAAACCTTTAATTATATTCTCCAACAAAGCAAACAAAAAGATTGCTCAAAATCACAAAAAAATGCGGGATGCTACTTAAGCGTGTTGTCCCTCAGATGAGATCAACGACAGGGTGTGAACCGGTAGAGGACCACGAGCCACGTGCAAGGCAAACTCAGCACATGCACAGTGAACTAGGTACGCACATTAGTGACAAAATAACCATGTGAAGTGGCGAATTTTCGATTTTTTGTGCTCGAGATATTAGATTTCGGCAACAGAATCGACATAACCCACAAGAAAATAATAAGACAAATAGGGAGTTTGGCGGTTTCACTTCAAAAACGTCGACATAATATTAGTGGCGAGTTAACCGTGACTCGAGATAAGTGAACTCCACTGTATATATATATAATTTTCCTTTTCTCTCTCGTTGTTTTTTTTTCAAGTTTTTCTTTTTCTCTCTCCATCTGGCCTTTTGAAGGATGGGGAGGAAACAACGTGGAGGGGAGGCACGTCAGCCACCAGCATCACCCACAACTGGTCTGACATATGAGTGCTACCTCCAATTCCGGACTCTGTCCTCCCTCCGCCAGCAAGAGGCTGACCTGAGATGTTTTGCACTAACGTTTTGTAGAGCCGTGGAGGGTTTGAACCACAACAACGTGGCTCTCAAGGACCTACTAAACTACTCCCTGGATAAGCCCCTTTGCTGGTGGATGATGAGGGCAATGGACAGTGTAAGTTTTTGGGAGTTCGTGAAGGCCATTTCCATGCCATTCACGGGCCTGTCCCCTCAGGAAATCTTGGCAGCGGAGCTTGCCAGAGAGGCCGCTGCCAGCCAGGGGACTGTCCCGGAGCCCGCTGCTAACCAGGAGGCCGTCCCACAGCCCGCTGCCGGTCAGGAGACCGTCCAGGAGCCTGCTATCTCTAGTCAAGTCAAGTCAAGTCACCTTTATTTATATAGCGCTTTTTACAATGTAGATTGTTTCAAAGCAGCTTTACAGGAAAAACAATATAAACAAAGTTTGTTTGGCTGAACAGAAGCCCCAAAAAAGCAGGTGAATCAATACAATTGATGAATTTTAAGTGTTAAGTTTCCCCAACTGAGCAAGCCATAGGCGACAGCGGCAAGGAACCAAAACTCCGGCAGGTGACGTAACGAATGAAGAATAGAATGGAGAAAAAACCTTGGGAGAAACCAGGCTCAGTCGGGGGACCAGTTCTCCTCTGGCCAACAGCCAAACAGTGCATGATTATTATACAACAATTCAAGTCCAATATGAAGTCCAATTTGGTCCGGTTAGAGATGGGTTCATGATCGTCACAGGGGAGGGTCACGTGAGGGTCTAGTAGAGTCACGGTCTCCGCAGACACTTCAGGGCAGTGCTGTGCTCGTGTCCAGGTCCTTCATCTGATCTGGATACAACCCGGATCCAGCTGACCACGGTAACCTCGGAATAAACAGAGACCAATATCAGCGTAGATGCCATTCTTCTTCTGATGTATCGAGTACATCAGGTGTTATGGGAATGTTCCCGGTTCCGGCTTATCTAAATTATGCACCCTAACAATCATTTTACATGATTTGGATTAAAAATGTATGTATAATGTGTTATGTGTATGCCAGGTTGAAGAGATGTGTTTTTAGTCGACATTTAAACTGACAGAGTGTGTCTGCTTCCCGAACTGTATTAGGAAGACTGTTCCAGAGTTTAGGAGCTAAATAGGAAAAGGATCGACCGCCAGCAGTTGACTTTGATATTCTAGGTATTTTAAGCTGGTCAGTATTTTGGGATCGCAATAGACGTGAAGGACAATAATGTGTTAAGAGATCGCTCAAGTACTGTGGAGCTAAACCATTTAATGCTTTGTAAGTAATTAGCAAGATTTTAAAATGTATTCGTAAAATGTATTAAATATATTTAATAGGAAGCCAGTGCAGGTTTGACAGAACTGGGCTAATATGCTCATACTTCCTGGTTCTAGTAAGAACTCGAGCTGCTGCATTTTGGACCAGCTGGAATTTGTTTATTAAGCGTGCAGGGCAACCACCTAGTAGAGCATTACAATAATCTAGCCTTGAACTCATGAACGCATGAACTAACTTTTCCACATTTGTCTTAGAGAGCATATGTCGCAATTTAGATATATTTTTAAGATGGAAGAATGCCATTTTACAGATGCTAGAAACATGGCTTTAAAATGAAAGATTGGTATCAAAGAGCACACCCAGGTTTCTAACTGACGACGAAGACTTGACAGAAGAGCCATCAAGTGTTAGGCAGTAGTCTAGATTAATACGTGCAGAACTTTTTGGTCTAATAAGTAGAATCTCTGTTTTTTCAGAATTAAGCAGTAGAAAGTTATTAGTTATCCAATTTTTTATATCAGTTATGCATTCTGTTAATTTAGTGAATTTGTTCGTTTCATCAGGATGAGAAGAAATATAGAGCTGAGTATCATCAGCGTAACAATGAAAGCTAATGCCATGCTTCCTAATAACTGCACCCAAAGGAAGCATGTACAGGGTGAAAAGCAATGGTCCTAGTACTGAACCTTGAGGAACTCCATACTGAACCCGTGACTGATATGACATCTCCTCATTTACTGCTACAAACTGATAACGGTCAGATAAGTATGACTTGAACCAGGCTAATGCAACTCCACTAATGCCAACATAATTTTCAAGTCTATTCAGAAGGATTTTGTGGTCAATTGTATCAAATGCAGCACTAAGGTCCAGTAACACTAACAGAGAGATACAACCACGATCGGATGATAATAGCAAATCATTTGTAACTCTAATGAGAGCAGTCTCAGTACTATGATATGGTCTAAATCCTGACGGGAAATCCTCGTAGATGCTGTTTCTTTCTAGAAAGGAACATAGTTGTAAAGATATTGCCTTTTCTAGAATCTTTGACTAGAAAGGTAGATTCGATATCGGTCTGTAATTAACTAATTCTGTAGGATCAAGTTGTGGTTTTTTAATAAGCGGTTTAATTACAGCCAGCTTAAAGGTTTTTGGTACGTATCCTAATGACAAAGAAGAATTAATAATATTAAGAAGAGGATCTATGATCTCTGGAAGCATCTCTTTCAGTAGCTTAGTTGGTATTGGGTCTAGCATACATGTTGTTGATTTTGATGATTTAACAAGTTTAGACAATTCTTCCTCCCCAATAGCAATGAAGGAGTGGAATTTTCTTCAGGGATACTAAAATGTACTGTATTTTGGAATATTGTAGTAGACGGTTGCATGGTTATAATTTTCTCTCTAATGTTATGAATTTTGCAAGTAAAAAAGTCCATAAAGTCATTAGTGCTGTGCTGATTTAAAGCATCTGGGGTTGAGGCTTTATTTCTTGTTAATTTAGTCACTGTATCAAATAAATACCTAGGGTTGTATTTGTTTTCTTCTAAGAGGGTAGAAAAGTAAGTAGATCTAGCTGATCTTAAGGCCTTTCTGAATGCAATAGAGCTGTCTTTTCATGAAATGCGAAAAACCTCAAGCTTAGTTTTTTTCCAGCTCCGCTCCATTTTTCTGTCTGCTCTCTTGAAGGCCCGTGTGTGCTCGTTGTACCACGGTGTTGGACTACTTTCTTTAATCTTCTTTAAGCGTAACGGAGCAACAGTGTCTAAAGTGCTGGAAAAGAGAGAGTTAATAGTTTCTGTTGCAACATCAAGTTCTTCTAGGCAATCTGGGATGCTAAGTAGATGAAACTGATCAGGAAGATTATTCGTAAAGCTATCTTTTCTTTTTGGAGTGATAGTTCTACTATATATATAACAGGGAGTTAGTTTTTCGACTTTGGCTAAAGTTAATCTACACGCAACTAAGTTATGATCTGAGATGTCATCGCTCTGCTGCAGAATTTGAACAGTATCAACATTGATCCCATGCGACAATATTAGATCTAAAGTTTGATTACGAGAATGAGTGGGTCCTGATACATGTTGTGTAACTCCAATAGTTTAAAATGTCTCTAAATGCCAATCCCAATAGATCTTTTTCATTATCTATATGGATATTAAAATCACCGACAATTATGACTTTATCTGCAGACATTACTAATTCTGAGAGAAAATCAGCAAATTCTTTGATAAAGTCTGTATGGTGCCCTGGCACAAAAGTTAAACAGGAATTATTACTTGCACTAGATCAGAGGTGCCCAAACTAGGGCCCGCGGGCCAAAGTTGGCCCGCAGCCACCTTTGATTTGGCCCGCCGAACCGTCCGAGGAGAGAGAGAGAGAGAGAGAGAGAGGGCGAGGGCGAGATACCTTCGACACAGATTGTCATTTCTAATTTGACATAACAATTTTGTTTGTTTTATAGTTGAACTACAACAGAGTAAACTGAAATTAAATGTAAATTTATTAAATTTATTGTAAATGCGCAATTCAAGGCGCAGCACTGCGTGCTTTGCGACACATGACGTCAGTAAACATCAACAACTTAAACGCAATAATGGAGAAATCAAGGCAGTAGCACACAGACAAGAGATATTTTTTTTAAAAGCTGGGGAAGATGAGTTTTTATTCACAGAAGTCAAAGGCAATATGTCTAGTTTGCAAACAGTCTGTTGCTGTTTTAAAAGAGTATAATATCCGTCGTCATTATGAAACAAAACATTGTGCAGCTTTCTCAAAGTACAGCGGCGAGACGCGAAACAGCAGGCTCACGAGCTGCTTGCTGGACTTCGATCTGAACAGAGCGCTGCAGCATCCTTCTTCATCACTGATGCGGTCTCTGTTTGGCAGTACAGTGAATCCCTCGTTTAATGCAGTTAATGAGGACCGGAACTATCGCGATAGGTGAAAATCAGTGAAGTAGGATCAGCCAATCAGCTCACGGGATCCACTTGTGCTCTCATTGGTCGAGCTCGCGCTGGGAACCAATCACGTGTCTTGTCTGAGTGCCGTGGGCGTGTTCAAAGCTTCTGAGATAGTTTCTCTCTTTGTCTGGCATCCTGGGAAACCGTTTCACTCGCGTCACAAGGAAACAACGCTGCTTTCACCAATACGGCTGTACATGGGGGTATTTTTGAACTTTTATTTTTTAATGAATATTTTTAAAAAATCTGCAATGCGCTGAGTCCGCGAAGTGGCGAGGGATTACTGTATCTACCTCTGCGAGCAGACTTTCAGTCTGATGAACTTGAACAAGAGTAAACTAAGAAGCCAATAACTTACTCTCACCTACATAATATCTTGTCTTTGTCTGTTAGTCAGCTACAGACCAATCTTCTGAAAAATAAGGACCAGCTTCATATCTCTCAGTAGGTCACTGACATTGCAACCATATGGTTTTATTATTGATTGTGTATTTGGCACTGAACTGTATTGTACATTGAACACTTGGGGATTGTTGCCCATTTAAATTGTTCATTAAAATGCCAAGCTTTACAAATAAAACTGCATTAGTGAATCAGATTAAAGTTGTTTTATATTTATTTTTAAATATTATGAAATAAATAAACCCATAGCAACTTTAATGTAATACAATTTGATTTATGTTGCAAAATTTACTTTTGGCCCGCGGCTCTCAATCAAGTTTGATTTTTGGCCCTTCATAGGAAAAAGTTTGGGCACCCCTGCACTAGATAATTTTACATTAAGGACCATCACTTCAAAAGAATTATATTTCAAATTAGATCTTTGAGCAGTACCGATCGTGTTACTATAAATTACAACAACACCTTCTCCTTTAGCTTTCAGACGAGGCTCATGTTTATAACAGTAATCTTGAGGGGTGAACTCATTTAAAGTAATGTAATCGTCTGGTACTAGCCAAGTATCTGTCAAACGCAGCACATCTAGTTTATGATCTGTAATCATTTCATTTACAATAAGTGCTTTTGAGGAAAGGGATCGTATATTCAGTAACCCAAGCTTTATCATTTGTTCATTTGTGTTATATCCGTTCTTAGTTGTTTGTAAATCAATTAAATTTTTACCCTTAAACGGTTTTGAGAGTTTTTTGTATTTGCTAATTCGGGGAACAGACACAGTCTCTATAAGATGATATCTAGGTGAAAGAGTATCTCTGTGTTGGAATTTATCTGACCTCTGTGACGTGAGACAGCTAGCAGACGTTCGGTTTAACCAGTTTGTCTGCTTCCTGACCTGGACCCCAGTTAGTCAAGGTTTAGCTCTAAGACTATATGCCAAATTACTAGAGAGAAGAGCGGCACCATCCCAGGTGGGATGAATATCATCTCTTTTCAACAGGTCAGGTCTGCCCCAAAAACTTTTCCAATTGTCTATGAACCCTATGTTATTCTGCGGGCACCACTTAGACATCCAGCCATTGAGTGAGGATAATCTGCTAAGCATCTCATCACTCCTGCGCATAGGAAGAGAGCCAGAGCAAATTACAGTGCCTGACATCGTACTTGCAAGTTCACACACCTCTTTAATATTAGTTTTAGTGATCTCCGACTGGCGAAGTCGGACATCATTAGAGCCGAGATGAATAACAATCTTAGAATATTTACGATTAGCCTTAGCCAGCACTTTTAAATTTGCTTTGACGTCAGGCGCTCTGGCTCCCTGCAAACATGTGACTATGGTGGCTGGAGTCTCTATTTTCACATTCCGAGTAATAGAATCGCCAATCACTAGGGCACTTTCAACAGGTTTCTCAGTGGGTGCGTCACTGAGTGGGGAGAACCTGTTTGATGTCACCCAGTTGCCCTGCAGCACAGGTGCTAAAACCGGAACCAAACAATGTACA
Source organism: Rhodeus uyekii (assembly GCA_037043235.1). Classification (NCBI taxonomy): domain Eukaryota; kingdom Metazoa; phylum Chordata; class Actinopteri; order Cypriniformes; family Acheilognathidae; genus Rhodeus; species Rhodeus uyekii. The sequence goes on from JAWRVZ010000578.1 coordinate 108,680, forward strand.
GGGTTTGCTAAGCTAGTCGCATCCAAAGTAGTATCTAAAGCCCTTGCATTCATACTATCCTCGATTAAAGTTTGGATGTGTGTCTCTAATTCTAAGATCTTCTCTGTCAGCCTAATTATGTCCCTACATTTATCTTATGTGAAGCCTTCACAGCTGACAGAAAGACTATGCATGAAGCAGGAATTGCTGTAACAATTTCGAGAGAAGATGACATGACTCACCGCGTGTGTTGATTCAACTTGTTGACCAGTTGTTTGATGAAGTCGGGGAAAAAGGCACGAGCGAGAAAAACGCTGTATGCACGGACAGTAAGGTAGCACAATGCTAACGCGTTTAGCGACTTAATAAAAGCTAACGATTACAATGTATTAAATAAACTAATATTGTATTTAGCAATATAAACGAACATCAAGTTTAAGATCTAAAACAAAAAACAAGTTTATACGACGCTACAAACGCAATCCACTCGAGCAGACAGGAAACAGCAGTGCATTAGTTAAAAACGGTCCGTCTGGGGGTGAGACTAAGCCAGCTGTTTTCAAACCATTCTCGAAAGGTACGTTTCTTAAAATGCTTGAAAACGTCAGACTTAAGCAAACGTCTTGAAAAAGACGTCAAAGCTAAGGGGCACCGTTAATGACTCTGGAGGAACCATTTTGAAAGCCTTATTTCGAAACCTAGTACTCCAGAGTGTCTGTCCTGCATACACTTTCGAGGTTCTGAAATGGTTGGACAAACTACACCTAGAGAAAGCGTTTCAAACTAAGTGGGTTACCAACGAAAGGTTTTGGCAGATCATGGCCTAAGCCAATGGTTTTCAAAGCCAATCTGGCTATCTCTCTTATTTAAAACAGGTGTCTTGGGTTGATTTTTAGAGTACTCTATGTTTGTAGTTGTGTGGGAACCAGAGCGGAAATAAGTAAAACGTTAAGGATTGGCTTTAGAAGTGGTTTGTGGAGCACAGGTTAAAACAAATGTTTGTCCTACTTAAAGATGTTTCAGCAAAGGAGACAATGCACGACTCTGGTGGGACTCGGACCCACAACCTTTGAATACCTTCAATAACAACCTAGAAGTCCAATGCGCTATCCATTGCGCCACAGAGCCTTAAAGAGTTGAGCTGCTTTGCAGAATGCCAGGCTAAAACCAACTCTTGAGAATGCAAATTATATCACATGTGAAAAGTTTAAATTAGCACTTCCGCGTAGAAACCGCTTGGATTTGAACCCAGGATCTCCGGTTTAAAAGACAGGTGCTTTGACCAACTAAGCCAATGAACAAAAAATTTACAAGGCAGAAGGTCTGGAAAATGGTTTATTAAACCATGAAAGCGATTGGGGGATTATTTCCAAAAGGTGAGGGGCATTAAGGCCTCTGTCGATGGATGGGGATTATCTTAAACCATTTCATGTTGGATCTGATTTCCTAATACTGCGTCTGAAATGTTATTGGAAAATCCAGTTTCCATCTATCTACATGGTTTGTCAGCTAAGACAAATGGAACGGTGTTTTTGCTATGCTTTCATCTGACATGAAAGCCACATTCCAGAAATGTGCTCATGAATTATGTTTCCCAAATGCAAAGGCTGTTTTTTACACGTGCCCATTGGTTTGACCTCAGAGTTAAGTTGTAGGCAATATTGGTCTAAGCCAGTTGTTTTCAAACCATTCTCGAAAGGTACTTTACTTAAAACACTTGAAAACGTCAGGCTTAAGCAAATGCCCATCTTGAAAAAGACGTCAAAGCTAAGGGGCACCGTTAGTGACTCTGGAGGGACCATTTTGAAAGCCTTATTTCAAAACCTAGTAGTCCAGAGTGTCTGTCCTGCAGACACTTTCGAGTTTCTGAAATGGTTGAACAAACTACACCTAGAGAAAGCGTTTCAAACTAAGTAGGTGACCAACGAAAGGTTTTGGTAGATCGTGGCCTAAGCCAATGGTTTTCAAAGCCAATCTGGCTTTTTTACACGTGCCCATTGGCTTGACCTCAGAGTTAAGTTGTAGACAATTTTGGTCTAAGCCAGTTGTTTTCAAACCATTCTCGAAAGGTACTTTTCTTAAAACGCTTGAAAACGTCAGGCTTAAGCAAATGCCCATCTTGAAAAAGACGTCAAAGCTAAGGGGCACCGTTAGTGACTCTGGAGGGACCATTTTGAAAGCCTTATTTCGAAACCTAGTAGTCCAGAGTGTCTGTCCTGCAGACACTTTCGAGTTTCTGAAATGGTTGGACAAACTACACCTAGAGAAAGCGTTTCAAACTAAGTAGGCGACCAACGAAAGGTTTTGGCAGAACGTGGCCTAAGCCAATGGTTTTCAAAGCCAATCTGGCTATCTCTCTTATTTAAAACAGGTGTCTTGGGTTGATTTTTAGAGTACTCTGTGTTTGTAGTTGTGTGGGAACCAGAGCGGAAATAAGTAAAACGTTAAGGATTGGCTTTAGAAGTGGTTTGTGGAGCACAGGTTAAAACAAATGTTTGTCCTACTTAAAGATGTTTCAGCAAAGGAGACAATGCACGACTCTGGTGGGACTCAGACCCACAACCTTTGAATACCTTCAATAACAACCTAGAAGTCCAATGCGCTATCCATTGCGCCACAGAGCCTTAAAGTGTTGAGCTGCTTTGCAGAATGCCAGGCTAAAACCAACTCTTGAGAATGCAAATTATATCACATGTGAAAAGTTTAAATTAGCACTTCCGCGTAGAAACCGCTTGGATTTGAACCCAGGATCTCCGGTTTAAAAGACAGGTGCTTTGACCAACTAAGCCAATGAACAAAAAATTTACAAGGCAGAAGGTCTGGAAAATGGTTTATTAAACCATGAAAGCGATTGGGGGATTATTTCCAAAAGGTGAGGGGCATTAAGGCCTCTGTCGATGGATGGGGATTATCTTAAACCATTTCATGTTGGATCTGATTTCCTAATACTGCGTCTGAAATGTTATTGGAAAATCCAGTTTCCATCTATCTACATGGTTTGTGGAAAGCAAACTCAGATATTAATACATCACATTTATACTCTTCATCTCTGATTTTCATACAAATGATCACTCTCCTGAATTTGTGAAGGAAGAAATGCTAAGGCTGTTTTTTCAGGGATAGTCCCCTTTGATATATATATATGATTGACCACCCTACGTTGGCCCAGGGGCTCGTCCACGGGTCAGAGAGCACATATCCATTATGCACTCGTGGCATACCAGTAGGAAAAACATTGTCTCTTTTCTTTCTCTTGTTTCGTGGGTGCTCTGCTTGCAAGTACACAGATGTACCCACATTCATGAGAGCTGGATAACAACAGCCTGACCAGTCTTTTGGCAACACATAATATGCTCTCTCACCACATACCCAGACTGATGCAGATCAGTCAAAATGCACGTAGTGCCTCTCAGGCCTCACAGCCCCGAATGTCTGAACGGGTGCCAAGGTCTCGGTGCGGCGTCGTCTCAGCCTTCTTGCTCAATGCTCAGAGTTTCTCTGAGTCACTTGTTTTAAATGTTCCTCTGAGACGTCCTTGCGTTGTTCAGATAACAGAAGTATGTGTCAAATGTAAACATAAACTGTTAATGAAATCTGTGGTTTCTACTCCTTCGATTCCCCTTCTCCCTCTGCAGGTGGCTCTTGCAATGGCTAGCTTTAACCCACGTGGCTCTCTCTGCGACCTTCAATGCCGTGTGCGTCGTCGGTAGCACTTTAAACGGGCCCAGCCATCTCTTTGCCTTCCTGCTCTTTCTCCTCAGATCCTTTATCACCACGAGATCTCTTGGTCTGAGGTCCTGGAGCGGGGTCTCAGCTGTCTTTCCCTGAGCTGCTTTTACCTGCACAAAAATGTTAGCCAGCAGAAAATACATTTCTTTACGACAGTTCAACAATCACGATTCATGATTCGGATGATGGCACCTGTTTCTTGCTCCCTTCAATAACTAATGGGGTTCTTCCAACTAATGTCTCAAATGGGCTCAGAATTGTTCTGGCCTTTTTCTTTCTTTTTTTATCTCATTGTCATATACGGGTTAATTGTATTATTAATTGTCCCATTCCCTCTTTTGATACATGGTCTAACCCATGTGTCAATTTAGCATAATGTTTGAAGAAAAAGTTTGGGTAAACAATGTTTTGCCATCAACCGAACGCTCTTTAATATTACAGCCTGATTTCCTCAAAACAGCTTTCTCTCTCCTTCTGTTGAAAACGGCTGCATGCTCTGTAAGGAGTGGAAAGAGTCATGGTTAGTTTTAGTTAACATGGTGAATTCCTCATCCATTGTCTGTGTGCGCAGCGCATTTGAAAACTATCAAATTTGGGATGGGTCAACCATCAAATAATATTAAATAAAATAAAACTGTTCCCAGTATAGCCTCAAAGTCATGCACCACCCAAAAAGAATAACTAAAATCCATCTAAATCATCATATATTTGTCTTCCATTAATTTCACACTTTGGTTAAGGTCAGAAGCTCTGCTGTCGGCAGAGTAGTTCGAGGTCAATGGCCCTGAAGCTATCGCTTCAGATTCAGTCGTGACAGCATAGCCTGCTCGATTGAGGCCTGTTGTTTTGTCTCTAGAGCAGGGGCGATTCTAGGATTTTGATTTTAGGGGGGCTCAGCCCCCAATAAGGGTATGATTAAAAAAATATTATTTGACTATTAGGGTAGGGTGGTATGCTACTAACCTTACTGCAATCCACTATTCCATTGTATTCCCTGTATTTCATATATGGGAGTAGGAGTACTGACTGAGCCATATACAACACTGTAATAAAAAAATAATTTTATTAATTAAATATATTTTTTAGGGGGGCTGGGCAGAAGTTTAGGGGGGCTAAAGCCCCCCTAAAAAGGGCCTAGTGACGCCCCTGCTCTAGAGGCAGAGCCATCTACAAACAAAACATTCTCACAGTTATCTAGTGGTGTGTTCGTCAAGTCAGGTCGTGGTGTACAGACTTGATCAAGGGCAGTCAGACAAACAACGTCAAATCATAATCTCAACACACAAATTCTCTTAATGCCACAGTTCTCAATCTGTCACCAGGTTTATCTAATGTCATGCATCCATTTAATGGATTAATATAAATAAATAAAACTTTCTCCTTCGTTCGCCCACTGGCCTTCCATAGATGTGAGGGTGCTCTCTGCATAATTTGGAGGGTGACTTTAGCCAATGTGTCACTCTTTCTCTGCCGTCAGTTAACATTCGTATAGTTTTATCACACACAGTTGATACTATTTAAATTTAGACCCTCAGTTGAATTTAGACAAGGGTTTTAAACCCATAATGGACGGCTATCTTCAGCTTCACAATTTCAATTTACAATTATTTAAACTAATCCAGAGAATAACTGAAATTAACATCATAAATGACAAAACTAGTCATATTTTCCACTAGCAGACAGAGCTGGATAATCAGTCTCGTCCCATGTTCTATATCGTCTTTTCATCAGAACCAATCAGAATTATCGGCTTCTTTAAAGTTTGTCACTTCACTTTAACCATCTGTAATGATAAAATACTCATTCTAGAGGTTAAGGACACTATCGGGACATACAAAACATAAAGTGCAGTCACTCACACACACTCAGACATGAATCATCATTTGTTTTTAGAACAGTTAGTTAGGTTGTTTTGGTTCATTATCATTGCGATAACAGTGCCATTCCTCTGAAACAGTCTCTCCCCCAAAGACAAATGCTTTTCTCAACAGACCATGTTAATTTGTCTTATAATATTAACCCGTTTTTTTATTACTTTTTTTTACTGTCAATGCTCTCACAATAGCATAATTTGGAATAACTGTTTTTTCCAATATTAACACATCCCCAGAATTTAAATCGTGTGTCTTTTTTTACTTCTCTGATAGCTCTTTGTCAGACAGAGATTTACTGTTTGGCGTTATGACATGGCCCAACGCCATGCCATACAATGCCATGTTGGCATTAGGGAAAAGGTCACTTCCTGTTACACAAACTCCATCTTAGACCGACTGACCTTGTGACCCTCTTTCAATAAATGTTTCGGGAGGGCAACACTGTCAGACACACATGTTAGTTCATCACATGCATAAATCAAAAGATTATCAACATATATTAAAGAGCTGTGGCTGGGGTCAGAGTCAGAGATTCAGGACTCAGTGCCCAATCTAAACTTAAAAACCTTAACTCATTCTGTGTAATTTGAGACAGAATGGTATAAGAGTTTGGCACATTTGTTGCTCTGGATCTGACCGCAGCTTTAACAGCTTTTAAATCTTGGACAAATCGCCTTTTTGTAGGTTGTCCCTTATCTCTTATTTGCTTTACAGGAAAAAAAAGGTGTACGCATTGGAGAGTTGCTGCATGACAATAATTCCCTCTTTTACCAATGATTAAAACACTGGCGTGATGCCAATCACTGTTTCTTGTTTCCTTTTCTCTTTTTTTTTCCCCAATAGAAAACTGCTATTGACATGGCAATAATCAGACTTTTAAAACATTTTAACTGGTTCCCCACAATGAAACCCACATCATATTAATGTTTTTCCCATAATTTTGAAGGTACTATGTTCAGAGCTGGATCAATCTCCTCTGCCCTAATGTCAGCAGTGCACCAGCTCTTCAGCTCTATCTTCAATGGGGACAATCATTCTCACAGTATGGACTTTTTCGTCACAACAGTTTAACATTCATTCAAGCTTTTGATGAACTCTATGCCCTGACTCACTTCTGTCCAATATTCAAATTCAACTAATTATTATTGTTATTATTATTATTATTTTTTCCCATAAAAGGCCCTAACTCAGACCACGATTACTTTGAGTTTTCAGATTAACGATTATGGTGTAGTTTTAGCCAAATATACATGTGGAACTGATCCGGTCATCAGATAAAAAGGTGATTTCTGCTCTGTCAAGCTTACAGAGAGCACATATCCAAACATTCTCTATAACATATAGTTCAAATTAAAAAGTCTCACTATTTGGTTCTACCAACCATTCATCTTCATAATTGTTGTCTCTATGGACCACGACAAGTGATGTGCAGTGTAATTCAGCAGAAGTCATTATATTAGCATTTTTTTAAAACCCTGTACTCTTTAACAAATTGATGAATCCCATTCAAAGTCTCAGACATTAAGTCTCTTTAACGTGCGCCCTGTTTCTGTCGCACAATTTAGAGGTACAATGAACCTTTCAGCAAATCTATCATGTCCTGTATCAGAAACGGACAGGTTAGTTTAATCAGACATTCCCGGTAAACACTGCAAGTCACATGGTCGTATAACACTTCTCTATCCACAATAATCTACAATTATTTACTTGTGTTCTCTCTATTAAAAGAGACTATCTTGGTAAATAAAAAAAAAAACTCAATATCTGCCATTTGGCCTCAGACTTGAAATAAACATTGCAAGCAGATTCTTCATTGCAGAGAGCACTATCAGTGTATGTGTGTGTGTGTGGTATTAAAAATGTGCACTTCCCTTATCTGAAGTAGCTGGCTGCGCTCCAGACCTCCTCCTCCCTGCTCTCCGTCTTCTTTCTCTCAGTTCATCTGTGTGGTGTTCGGACAGTCACCTGCCCAATGTCCATCTTCTTTGCACAGTTTACAGTTGGTACACTTTTACAGCCAGAACTGCCATCTCCTCTTCTTCTGTCTCTTCCTGCTGTTGTATCTGTTGGCTGATGTCTCTGCCCCTTGTGATCTTGTTTGAATGAAAGCAAGATACAGTTCTTTGTCTTTTCTTTATCTGTTGTTCTTGCGCATGCCGCGCACAGTTTAGGACAGTCTCAATTCGTCCATTCTGCCAATTGATGTATTGTGGTTTCACTGTTAGTGTGATCTTTAGTCTCAGTCTGTTCTCAGACGACATTTCCAGAGGCCTGGTGACTTTTCCTCCTGTTCGCAGTCTTTGACCACCACTCACTTTGTGCCAGTCAGTTGCAGATAGCAGAAAACAATCAGCGGCGCAGACAATATTTTTTCCTCTTTTCTTCTGCCTCTCTGTCTGCCTATTGTTTGATTCATGCGTTGGTTGTTGTTGTTCTGGCCACTCATCAGGTTCTCGGGTTTAGTTCAAAATTGACTCAGGCTCATAGGATGCATCACTTGAGATTTCTCCCGCTGCTCCCTCTCGCTCAGCTGCTGCTGTTGGGACGCTCCACGGAAGGAAGCTTGTGTTCTGTTCTCCTCCTTGGGCTTGTGCTGATTGTCTTGGTGGAGAGCAGTCGAGGTCTGGGTTCAGGTTCAGCACGTGCAGCTCAGCCACAGGGTAGTGATGGTGATAATGAAACAGAATAAACAGAAAAAAAGGATTAAAACGATAAACAGGGTTAAACCCCCCAAAAGGGTTCGACCCCGAAAAAAGGTTAGTAGGTGTTGGTGCATTTAGGTCTTTCTTCAACCTTATTTTCTACCTCAACCTCTTTCTTTCCCCCTTTTCCCCTGGTAATTCTTTCTGCATTGTTTTTCTCTCCCTGCGTTCTGCTCTCTCTTTCCAGAATTCTATCGCCGGTTCACAGTCAACGCACAAATGTTTCCCATAACATTCCTTCTGATTTCACTCCTGTTCTCAACAGAATATTTCACCACTTTTAGCCTCATGCTTAAAGTTCATATTCAGGAAAGTCATGGTACTTAATTAGTTCCTCAATATTTCTCATACATTTTATCCCATTCACTCATTTGACGAAACACAGCTGTATCATATTTATCAATTTTACTTTGGGATTTCCCTATGATTTCTGTTCTCTCTCTTGGCAAATTTCGACGCGTCTATATAACTCCGGAAGTCTCCAGAGAGACCAATTTTACCCTGTATTGGACAGGACGAGACTCTTTCTCGAATTTTACTTCTGCCTCAGCAGAAACCAATTTTCCCCTGTATTGGACAGGACGAGATCTTGGCCGTTCAACAACAGCCCTTTTCTCGAATTTTACTGCCTCAGCAGCTCTTGCCACAGAGAACAAAAATCACAGATCTTTCCCTACCGGTATTCTATCCTTTTCAAAATTCACAAATTTATTAAATAAACTGATTTGTCTCTTACCAGACCAAACTCCATGCCACTTCTGTTCTTTTCTGGTTCCAGTGGTGTGTCCCCTAGACCCCTGCGGTCGGCCCCTCTCTCTCAACCTTTGCGAGGTAGGGCTGAACCTGTTTGATCCAGGATGGCCAGTCACCGTCCGCTACGGGTCCAGAAGACACAACCAAGGAATCCTGCTCGCAGCGCCAAATTGTGGTGGCAAAAAATCTTTACTAGTTCTGAATAAGAGACAAATAACCCAATTGTGATTTTAAAAGGTTTATTTTCTTGCAAGAAAAGGCCACAGTCATACAGACATCTGAAGCTGCCCTGCAGAGTGTGACACAGAAGGACAGGCAGCTTCAACATTTATATCTTCCCTGACCTTGAAGGTCAGCACAGACTCTCCCTCCCTCGGTGGGAAAGTTAGCCTTGCACAAATACTTTCAAGTCTTCCCATACCTTGAACACAATTGCCCAAATACTTTCAAGTCTTCCCACTAAACAAAAAGGTCAGCTGCTACTCACTAATATCTTAGGATATAAAAAGTAAAATATAATCATGAAATAAAAACATATGAAATGGTAGAATTTCCATCACAGCCACATTCCAGAAATCTGCTCATGAATTATGTTTCCCAAATGCAAAGGCTGTTTTTTACACGTGCCCATCGGCTTGACCTCAGAGATAGGTTGTAGGAAATTTTGGTCTAAGGCAGTTGTTTTCAAACCATTCTCGAAAGGTACTTTTCTTAAAACGCTTGAAAACGTCAGGCTTAAGCAAATGCCCATCTTGAAAAAAACGTCAAATCTAAGGGGCACCGTTAGTGACTCTGGAGGGACCATTTTGAAAGCCTTATTTTGAAACCTAGTAGTCCAGAGTGTCTGTCCTGCAGACACTTTCGAGTTTCTGAAATGGTTGGACAAACTACACCTAGAGAAAGCGTTTCAAACTAAGTAGGTTACCAACGAAAGGTTTTGGCAGATCATGGCCTAAGCCAATGGTTTTCAAAGCCAATCTGGCTATCTCTCTTATTTAAAACAGGTGTCTTGGGTTGATTTTTAGAGTACTCTATGTTTTGTAGTTGTGTGGGAACCAGAGCGGAAATAAGTAAAACGTTAAGGATTGGCTTTAGAAGTGGTTTGTGGAGCCCAGGTCAAAACAAATGTTTGTCCTACTAAAAGATGTTTCAGCAAAGGAGACAGTGCACGACTCTGGTGGGACTCGAACCCACAAACCTTTGAATACCTTCAATAACAACCTAGAAGTCCAATGCGCTATCCATTGCGCCATAGAGCCTTGAAGAGTTGAGCTGCTTTGCAGAATGCCAGGCTGAAACCAACTCTTGAGAATGCAAATTATATCACATGTGAAAAGTTAAAATCAGCACTTCCGCGTAGAAACCGCTTGGATTTGAACCCAGGATCTCCGGTTTAAAAGACAGGCGCTTTGACCAACTAAGCCACAGCGCCAATGAATAAAAAAGTTACAAGGCAGAAGGTCTGGAAAATGGTTTATTAAACCATGAAAGCGATTGGGGGATTATTTCCAAAAGTTGTGGGGCATTAAGGCCTCTGTCGATGGATGGGGATTATTTTAAACCATTTCATGTTGGATCTGATTTCCTAATACTGCGTCTGAAATGTTATTGGAAATTCCAGTTTCCATCTATCTACATGGTTTCTCAGCTAAGACAAATGGAACGGTGTTTTTGCTATGCTTTCATCTGACATGAAAGCCACATTCCAGAAATCTGCTCATGAATTATGTTTCCCAAATGCAAAGGCTGTTTTTTACACGTGCCCATCGGCTTGACCTTAGAGATAGGTTGTAGGAAATGTTGGTCTAAGCCAGTTGTTTTCAAACCATTCTCGAAAGGTACTTTTCTTAAAACGCTTGAAAACGTCAGGCTTAAGCAAATGCCCATCTTGAAAAAGACGTCAAAGCTAAGGGGCACCGTTAGTGACTCTGGAGAGACCATTTTGAAAGCTTTATTTCGAAACCTAGAAGTCCAGAGTGTCTGTCTTGCAGACACTTTCGAGTTTCTGAAATGGTTGAACAAACTACACCTAGAGAAAGCGTTTCAAACTAAGTAGGTGACCAACGAAAGGTTTTGGCAGATCGTGGCCTAAGCCAATGGGTTTCAAAGCCAATCTGGCTATCTCTCTTATTTAAAACAGGTGTCTTGGGTTGATTTTTAGAGTACTCTGTGTTTGTAGTTGTGTGGGAACCAGAGCGGAAATAAGTAAAACGTTAAGGATTGGCTTTAGAAGTGGTTTGTGGAGCCCAGGTTAAAACAAATGTTTGTCCTACTTAAAGATGTTTCAGCAAAGGAGACAATGCACGACTCTGGTGGGACTCGGACCCACAACCTTTGAATACCTTCAATAACAACCTAGAAGTCCAATGCGCTATCCATTGCGCCACAGAGCCTTAAAGAGTTGAGCTGCTTTGCAGAATGCCAGGCTGAAACCAACTCTTGAGAATGCAAATTATATCACATGTGAAAAGTTGAAAACAGCACTTCCGCATAGAAACCGCTTGGATTTGAACCCAGGATCTCCGGTTTAAAAGACAGGCACTTTGACCAACTAAGCAAATGAACAAAAAATTTACAAGGCAGAAGGTCTGGAAAATGGTTTATTAAACCATGAAAGCGATTGGGGGATTATTTCCAAAAGGTGAGGGGCATTAAGGCCTCTGTCGATGGATGGGGATTATCTTAAACCATTTCATGTTGGATCTGATTTCCTAATACTGCGTCTGAAATGTTATTGGAATATCCAGTTTCCATCTATCTACATGGTTTGTCAGCTAAGACAAACGGAACGTTGTTTTTGCTATGCTTTCATCTGACATGAAAGCCACATTCCAGAAATGTGCTCATGAATTATGTTTCCCAAATGCAAAGGCTGTTTTTTACACGTGCCTATTGGCTTGACCTCAGAGTTTAGTTGAAGGCAATATTGGTCTAAGCCAGTTGTTTTCAAACCATTCTCGAAAGGTACTTTACTTAAAACGCTTGAAAACGTCAGGCTTAAGCAAATGCCCATCTTGAAAAAGACGTCAAAGCTAAGGGGCACCGTTAATGACTCTGGAGGGACCATTTTGAGAGCCTTATTTCGAAACCTAGAAGTCCAGAGTGTCTGTCCTGCAGACACTTTCGAGTTTCTGAAATGGTTGAACAAACTACACCTAGAGAAAAAGCTGGGGAACAATAGGCCAACAAAGACGGGGAAGAAAGAGGGGGATAAAGTGAAGAAAAAATGAGAAAGAGGATGAAATATGATAGTTTGGGATATATCTTCTATAGCATTGGTGTTGTGATGCGTTTTCTGGGTTTTACATGTTGGAAAATCAAATTTTTATATTACATTGTTTTCTATTGCAGGTGTTCACCAAGATCTGGATTCGAATCCAGCTCAAAACAACTTTTTTTAACTGTTCCAAGGTTAATAAAATATACATATATATTTTGTTGTGTTTTGGATATCCTTTCATTAAATATAAAATATACCAGTGGAACTGTGTTATTATTTAGCAGTGTTTGTATTGTTATTGTGCTGATTAAGAATTGATCAGGGTACATTCAAACAGAACACTTGCAAATCTGTTATTTGCATTGAACAAAGATGCAAGCCATAAAATAGTAACCTAATATGAATGTCTTAACAAAAAATGTCTGTCAAGACAATGACAAATCCACAAATTATCTTTTTATATTCAAACTATATATGGTTGCAATGTACCGATGAAATACTGTGTTATATGAAAGTAAAAGCCAAAAAGCAAATCACGTCAATTTTTTTTAATTTTACAATTATCCCAACAGAATAGTAATGAACAGTAAATTAAATGTTACATAAGCTTTCAAATACAATAACTTAAAAGTGAAATAAAATAATGTTTCAAAAACAACATATAAATGTTTTAAAAAACAATAAATACAAGATAAATAAAAAAATTCAAAAACAACATTTAAGTAACAAAATGAAATAAGTTTAAAAAATGGAAATTAAATAAAATGTTTCAAAAACTATTTAAATACGTTTTAAAAAACAATAAATACAAGTGAAACAAAATAATGTTTCTTAAACAAAATTTAAACAAGTTAAATAACATTACTACAAAAGTACTACATATAAAACTATTTCAACCACAATTCACACTATATATACACATAATACACAAAGAAATATATACATTATTTGGACTTGGTTCTCCGCATTTCTTCTAACCACACTTCTTTGCTGACAGTCTCAGTCTGTGGGCAGAACACCCTCCCCCTGTACTGGCTATGTCCTGTTACACTGATCTTGAATTGCCCACACTTGTGTTCGCCTCTACAGTTCTCCTGTAGGGTCTCTTGGGGATAGCTCCTGTGTTGGCGACTGGTGCAGCAGGCTGTGAGCTGGTGACCTGTATAGCAGGTGGCTGTAACAGAGGCATTCCCTGTGCCATTGGGATTCTCTGGACCTGAAAGCTGGACGGGTTTCTCTGGGCCTGAAGCACTGGTACACCCTGGAAGCCTGCTGCTGCTGCTGGTATAAGCAGATTTGGTCCCATCTGCAGTGAGGCTCCAGGTGCTGATGGTGTAACCAACACCTGACACGGCGCTGGTGGCTTGGGTCTGAGAGGGGGTCGCCCAACAGAAGTCTGCCTCTGCTTAGCCTGACCTGCTGTACTCTCGGGCAGCTTGTACTGGTTCTGTTCCCTTGGTGGTTCTGGTTCAGCTCGTAAATGTTTGGCAACCTGGAGAGGCTCCTCAGCTTCAGGGATTGGCTGAGGCAACTGAAGACTCTGAACCAGCATAGACAGTTCCTGCTTTTTCTGTCTGTTGTTGTGCCACTGGATTAGGGTGGCCTGGTTAACCTCCACCAGAATCAGAAGAAGAATCAGAATCAGAAGGAGCTTTATTGCCAAGTGTGCTTGCACACACAAGGAATTTGTCTTGGTGCTGAAGCTTCCAGTGCACATATACAACACAACATGAGTTTACATAGCAAACAACAATACATAAACACAGTACATGTGGTCACATGATGGGATTTTTTTGTATGGAGTCAGATAGGGGATATAATTCAACTGTTCAAGAGGGAAATGGCCTGTGGAAAGAAACTGTTCCTGTGCCTAGATGTTCTAGTGGCCAGCGATCGTAATCGCCATCCTGACGGTAACAGTTCAAACAGGTAGTGACCAGGGTGAGCAGAGTCTGTGATGAGTCTGTGCAGAGTCACCAGCTGAATTGATGTTCCTCCCATCACCAAGCTGTTGCCCAATACAAGCTGCCTTATCCTGCGATAGTCTTGCAGGATCAGAAACCATCTTGACAGGGCCACCTTGCTTTTCCTTTTGGGGCTTGGGGGAATACTGTATAGCCTGATGAAGATCACCTCCACCAGACGGCAACAGTCAGGCCACTGAGCAGCGATACTGCCTGCACCCAGCACACATCTGATGGTGCTCTCCACACCAGGGAGAGTGGGCTTCTGCAGTACTCTGAAGCGTCCGCTCAACAGTCTCTTCTTGTGTCGAGCACTATACACCACCCGCTGCTTATCCCGGTCATGCAGGTTCTGCCAGAGAGCAATTATGGTGTTGGCCTCCTGGTTGGTCAGACTGAGGGCTGTATGACCCCGGAGCTCCACCAGATATTGTGCCAGCCTGTCCACATGTTGAAATCCCGGCAGATTTTGGTTGTCAACAGCCTATTAAAAACACAAACACACAATACAATTATTACATCACATGTGTTACATGCAGAATTCCATAACTGATTATGTTATTATCCTATTCAAGCTTTTTTGACACAATTTGAATAGAACAAAGCACTTAAATAGTAAATAATAAAGCTGACTTGACTTGATGCATATTTGCTGCTTACTAATGACTTTAGATTGTACTTTTAAATGTAAAATATGTGGAAAGTCTGGATTTAAAACTATGAATGTTCATTTATCACTCTTTGAATTATTCTAGTTCATTTGAAAGACATATAAAGGAGTGGTATTTACCATCTCTCCATCATCATCATCATCATCATCATCATCATCATCCTGACCAGCATCCCCTGACTCTGAGGGGTGAAAGATGTTTCTGATGGAAGTCCCTGAATGTCCAGGTAAGGAATGACTGGAGTCGGGGATCAGGGAAGGCAATGTGGACTCCAGTGCAGACGTGGCACTGCTGGTGACGAGGGTGGAAGAACCCAGTGTGGAAGAGGGTTGTGACAGAACAGCCTCCGGATCTGTGATGGTGAGATCCTCGCTGATGTCACTGAAGCCCTCGTCTTCATTCCACTCCTCCACACTGAGGTCCTCAATGAGCTCTGCGGTCTGCTCAGAGTCTGGGTTCATGTCCTGCAGGGCCTGACAAGTATCAACAGATACTGAACTCCAATGAGCTCACCTGAAATTAAAAACAATAAACAAACATAAATTAAATACAATGGATGTTTGTATAATTATGATAAAATGCTTTACATGCTAAAAATATGGATTAGTAGTCAGAGAGTTTTGATCATGTTAATAATTTAGAGGCCGTTAGTAATTTGCATTTCAAATATGATACAGTAGACTTTCGTCTCAGTGTTGCAGTGTTCAGTGTTGCATCTAGAATGAGATTATACAGAAATGGCAAGTTCATTAAGAATAACACATTTTCTCACCGGTGTAACACGCAGGGGGACAAAACGTGGGGACCACTTTCCTGCCAAACAGCTTTTCATAATTGCTGTTTACACAGTGAACAAGTTCTCCTGTGTAGCTGCGCAAAGCTGACGGCGCCGAAAACAGGGAAGCAGCCTCCCGGTCCTGGTTCCACCTGTGTAGACCCTCCACCAGATAAATCTGAAAGTTCAGACTGTTCGCACTGGTCCCTGGAAGTAGACACAACAGTGTTTATGGGGTGTTAAAGAAACACACAAAGACACTTATGACTCTTTCTTTACACACGCACAGTGAGTGTGACAAAGACATACCTGGAATGAAACGATTGAGGTGTAAATGAAAGGACTCGAGAGAAATGGAGCCTCTGGCACACCTGTATGTCTTCAGAAGCACACCCCCCTTGGTTAAGCTCCCTGTCTCTGTGTAAAGCAGAACACCAGGGGGGTCTTGAATGCACTTAATGTGCTTCTTCTGGACAGTCCAGATGTGCTCCATCCTTTCTCTGTTCAGGAGAGGAACACCCAGGGAGTCTCTGCCCTTGCTGCTCAGGAGCTCAGTAAGCAGCTGCTCTAAGAGAAGCATGGTGGTCTCCTCTCCACGGGTCCTCCTTCAGCAAAGTCAGTGGAGGACCATCTTCAGTGGAATCCATCTTCGGGTTTGAACCATACGTAGATGTTATCTTAGCATGGACTTCATCTAGCCTTGTCAGGATGTCTTCACTGTATACAGTGAGCAGCCAGTTACAGCTGGGCACCACTGTGGGCTCTGGGGGTTCCTGAAATTGTATGGGCAACACCCCGGGTCGGTTGATGAAGTCCATGCATTGGGTGGTGTACCGGGCCAGACGCAAGAGACACTCCTCACTATGGTTCTCACAGAGCTGTTTGATGACCCGCGTGGGACTGTTGCCTAGGCCACGCTCACACAGGAGCCGAATGACTCTCAAATCACAGGCATACCTTAGGAAAAGCAAAATCCACACATTCATATATTTTACATATTTGATTTGTAAAGTATTTGCAAATGTATGTGACGATGGGTTATCAACTGAACATGGAATGAAAAAGCGTACATACTTCTGCGTGATGATGACCCGAAACTCAGACCGATGGCCCAGATCCAGCTGTTGCAGAACGGTCTGACTCCAGGACACATGCGAGGCTTTGCATTTGGTAAAGATGAGGGTTTCGGTGACCATATTGTACATCCTGTCGATGTCCAAAACCTGCCGTGCCCGTTTGTGCAGGCCCGCTCCTGTCAGCTGATGCTGTCTGCAGGTAGGATTGGGACAGAGAACCTTGACCATCCACAGCTTGTAAGGCATCCACAGAAAAAGAGAGTGACAAAAAATCTGTCTGGAGCTGGAGCCTGATTGTATGTAAGTGCTGGCTGTGGTGGGTGATACCAGAGCTGTAGGTTCTCATGAAGCTCTGGTTTTCCCTTAGGCCCTATTTTAAAGAGCCTGCTGGCAATCCACCTGTGGTCTTCTACTGGCAGGGTCTCTGACCACAAGCGATGGAGTCGAACTGCAGTTGGGGCTTGCAGCAATGAACCTGAAGGAGCCGTCTGTGAAGAACAAAGACAAAACATCTAGCAAGGGTATTTAATAAATGATTTCTATTCAAGACCACCCTCACATAAAATTATTATACTAGTTATGGTAATGTTATGAATATGAGCTCTGCGCTCCCCTCCCTGGCCACCAGAGGGAGCTCACACTTATACTGACACTACACTACACACTGCATTTCCCATCATGCATTACACTGGACTGATTGTACACACCAGCTGAACACCATCAGGACTGTTTGTCACTCCACCTGTTACACATTCACAAGAGAATATTTAAACCTGGTTACCCCACAACTCTTGTTTAGCCCTGGTTAACATTTTGAGCGTTTATATCCTGTTTTGTCACCTGTTACCGATCCTGCCTGTTTGCCTGTTTTTGATTCTGTTCTGCCTGCCCTGACCTGTGCCTGGATATTCGCTTGAGATTGTTTTCTGCCTGCCTTGACCACTCGCCTGGATTATTCTGCCTGATACTGTCTGCCTGCCTTTGTGACCCCTGCCTGATTTACCGTTTATGTCTACTCTCTGTTTGCCCTGACCATCTGCCTGTTCGACCATTCTTATTAAAGACAAAGCATTTGGATCCCTGCCTGTGAGTCCCTCTGTTACAGAAGACTTCGCCGCCACAAGATCCAGCTGTCTGTCATGATGGATGATTCGACTCAGGCTGAGTTTCGCCTGGTTTCTCTCCGGCAAGGTGGCCGGGACCTGTTGGACTATGTGGCTGAATTCATTGAACTTTCACACCGAGTGAGTTGGAGCGACGCATTTCTGATTTTCACTTTTGAGTGGGGTTTGGATGCTTGGGTTATCCGGGCAGTGGGGTGCCAGGAACCCTCCCTCGTGGACTATGTGAACCTCGTGCTATGGTTAAACGGGGTAGACTTCGAGGTTGAGGAAATAACGGAATCCTCTCCCCCGAGCCCTGCGGTTAAGCCCACACTCATGAAGCCCGCAACGACCCATCAGCCAGAGCCGCCAGAGCCTGCAACGACCCGTCAGCCAGAGCCTGCAACGAGCCGTCAACCAGAGCCAGAGCCTGCAACGAGCCGTCAACCAGAGCCAGAGCCTGCAACGAGCCGTCAACCAGAGCCAGAGCCTGCAACGAGCCGTCAACTAGAGCCAGAGCCTGCAACGAGCCATCAGCCAGAGCCTGCAACGAGCCGTCAACCAAAGCCAGAGCCTGCAACGACCCGTCAGCCTGCACCTGAGGTACCGCTTCCCACCCTATCCCACCCATTATCATCTCTGTCCCTGTCTGTGTCTGCCAGTCCTCCTGCCCTGTCTCCGCTGGAGATTGCCAGTCCTGCGCCGCCATTGCATGTGTCCTGCTGGGAGGTACCGCCGCAGGCCCTGCCGCCCCCAGCCTCAATGGCAGTCGGGGAATCCCTGACTCCGCCTCCAGCCTCAGACCCCTTCTCTCCACCTCGGCCCGTCGACCTACCGGCTTCGTCCTGGCTCCTCCCACCCTCGGCTTCACCCGTGACCCTCAACCGGGTTCCCTCATCCCAATGGCTCCTCCTCAGTCAGTCATCACCTCACCTCCACCACGGATTTACGGCACCCCCACTACACTCTGTACGTCCACCCCTTCGGCTTCAGTGGGCTCTTCCTTCCCTACGTCGTCACCTCGGTCTTCACTCACACCGGCTCCGCACCAGTCCTCGGGTACACTGGCTCAACCTCGGGAGGTCGTCACCAAGCCTACGCCTCGGTCTCCTGAACCTATGGCATCGATCGGGTCCATCGGCTCGTCGGCTACGTCCTGGGACCTTACAGACCTGCCAGACTTCCCAGACCCACCAACCTTGCCTGAACCAGCCTGGTCTGTTCCCCCAGCACCACCCTGGAACTTTGGACTTTGGGTGCACCATGGTGGTACGCCATTTAGCTGCCTCACGCCAGGAGGCGCTCGTAGGAGTGGGGGCTCTGTTATGAATATGAGCTCTGCGCTCCCCTCCCTGGCCACCAGAGGGAGCTCACACTTATACTGACACTACACTACACACTACATTTCCCATCATGCATTACACTGGACTGATTGTACACACCAGCTGAACACCATCAGGACTGTTTGTCACTCCACCTGTTACACATTCACAAGAGACTATTTAAACCTGGTTACCCCACAACTCACGGCGAAGTCTTGTTTAGCCCTGGTTAATATTCTGAGCGTTTATATCCTGTTTTTTTACCTGTTACCGATCCTGCCTGTTTTTGATTCTGTTCTGCTTGCCCTGACCTGTGCCTGGATATTCGCTTGAGATCGTTTTCTGCCTGCCTTGACCACTCGCCTGGATTATTCTGCCTGATACTGTCTGCCTGCCTTTGTGACCCCTGCCTGATTTATCGTTTATGTCTACTCTCTGTTTGCCCTGACCATCTGCCTGTTCGACCATTCTTATTAAAGACAAAGCATTTGGATCCCTGCCTGTGAGTCCCTCTGTTACAGGTAAATACTCAAATCACCTAATTACTGTTGGTATAACAGTAATTATTGCTACAATAAAACTGGTAACGTTGTATTATTTTGTGTGACATTAGTGAATTGTGGCAGTTAACATGCAAATTTAATTACTTTTTAAGACCAATAGAATTTGAAATTATTTACCAAGTCAATGGTGCAGGACTGCTAACTGCCGCAGTGGTGCTGGGGACAGAGACTGGAACTCGGGGGCTTTGTGTCTGTAACAATCATGCACAGAAACATTACACATTTTGCATCTATAAAAAGAGAAACATGGAATGCCATGTGGATTAATGTCAGTACTTACAGAGACATTGGTGCTTGGTATAGGGGCACTGGACACCGTTGCGCTGGGTTGAACGATCTCCGAGCCACACTTAGATTAGGCTTTGCTGCAGCAATGTGGAACCCACTAAATCTTGGCTTGGTAAACTAAAAAAGGGCAAAACAATTTCAGTGAAAACACAAAATGTTTTGAAACAGCATTGTGGCAATAAAATATAATTATGTTTTGGGCAAATTAAGAAATATCAAATTACATAAAAGCAAAGATAGTTTGCACATAGACTGTCAGAGAAAGCGTTTTTAACGGTAATTAAGGTAAAAACTTGAAATGGCTACAAAGTGTATATGTGATGACTGAATTAATAAAACGTGTATAGTTATTTGTGCATTGATGTAATTTTACCTGAGTGATACAGAACATAAGAGAGCTTTAACATAGCTTTAATAGCCAGTTGAAAAATATCAAGACCGATACCAAGAGGGACTTGAACCCATAACGAGGAGAATCCAAGAGCAGAGCCCAGAGCCGAAAGGCAGAGCACATAGGTTATGTTGTTCTATGATCATTGTACTTCATGTGACAACAAACATCTGAGACATTCAAACCGACCAATCAGCAGCCTACAGCTGGCCCTGTACAAGGTGTGACAATTAGCAGGTAGGTGTGAAAACATAGCAGACAACATCACAGCTTTTTACTTTTGTACTTGATTAAATTTTAACTTTAAAATTGCAATTGCTTTTAAAAAAAAGTGAATACCATTGACAAGTTTTGTTTTATCCTAGATGTCACAGTAAGCTGGGGCTGGAGACGATGCTGAGGTTGACTCTGTCCCATCACCTGTTCTGGTCTGGCAGTGGCAGACTGTTGTTCCACTACCCTTGGTGCTGGTCCAGGAGCAGCAGTGGCCTGCTTAAGACAACAACAAAACACAAACCATCATTTTTGAAACAAGAAACCTTTGTTCAGTAAGTTATTATGCAAAATAAAAATACTTGCAGTATCTTCACATTGTTACCTTTTGAGTGTGAAAACCACACAAGCACTTCGGGACCACTCCGAACAAGCTCGCCTGGCCACGACACTGCATCGGAAATTTTTCAATCTGTAAACATTATTATACATGTATTACATAAATTTCTAAATAAACAGGAATGGAAAATTAATTCACATCATTTTTCAGGATGCGTGTAATATTTATTTGTATTCATGTGATTGAGTTTGTTAAAATGAGAGGAAGATTTCAAACCTTCAAAGATCCATTCATTCAACATCCCTTCCCCCACTCTCTCAAATCTCTCAATCTCCCAGAACAAAATAATCTTTTTATACATAGTATGAAATAAATATAAAATACCTAGAACATTATCTAAATAAATATATATGCATAATAATGTTACCTGGTTTACACTGGAGTAAATTATGTCACATCACATTGTTCTAATGAATGAGATCAGGTGTATGTTTGTATTGCACCTTAATATGTTGTTCTGTAATGCAAATACATTAAACACACAATGTTGATGTTCAATTACCCAAGTCAACAAATACTTTTTATTGTCTTTTTATCATGCAAAGGTAACAAAATCACACACTCACCCTTTGATACATTTCATGCCACTTCTTCTGTCGAGGAGCTGGCCTGTTACCCTCATCTGATGGCCAAACTCCTGTGCTGGCAAAATTTTTAGACGTGAAATCTATTCAGCGTCCGACATGCCTTTATGAGACTTTTTTCCAGACATTTTTTTTTTGCTGTTTTTTTTCTATGTTGTCCTAAAGTAAACCGTTTTGGACAAAACATAAAACGTCTTAAAAAGCACAACATACAAACTCAAAAATGCAATTAGACTAAACTCAAATATGCAATTAGACTATACACCCTTACCTGCTGTCCGTAACACCGCGGGATATGATGCTGACCTCCGTGATGCTCATCAACTGGACTTTTTTGACCTCCGAAACGCCGAAAGATAATATCATTACTTCGTGAAACTTCGGTACTCTTCGAACTTGCAAGTACGATGTCAGGCACTGTAATTTGCTGGTAACATTTCTGGCCCTCTTCCTATGCGCAGGAGTGATGAGATGCTTAGCAGATTATCCTCACTCAATGGCTGGATGTCTAAGTGGTGCCCGCAGAATAACATAGGGTTTATAGACAATTGGAAAAGTTTTTGGGGCAGACCTGACCTGTTGAAAAGAGATGGTATAAAAATTTAATTGATTTACAAACAACTAAGAACGGATATAACACAAATGAACAAATGATAAAGCTTGGGTTACTGAATATACGATCCCTTTCCTCAAAAGCACTTATTGTAAATGATATGATTACAGATCATAAACTAGATGTGCTGTGTTTGACAGAAACTTGGCTAAAACCAGACGATTACATTACTTTAAATGAGTCCACCCCTCAAGATTACTGTTATAAACATGAGCCTCGTCTGAAAGGTAAAGGAGGAGGTGTTGCTGTAATTTATAGTAACACGATCAGTACTGCTCAAAGGTCTAACTTGAAATATAATTCTTTTGAAGTGATGGTCCTTAATGTAAAATTATCTAGTGCAAGTAATAATCCCTGTTTAACTTTTGTGCTGGCTATTCTATACAGGCCACCAGGGCACCATACAGACTTTATCAAAGAATTTGCTGATTTTCTCTCAGAATTAGTAATGTCTGCAGATAAAGTCATAATTGTCGGTGATTTTAATATCCATGTAGATAATGAAAAAGACGCATTGGGATTGGCATTTAGAGACATTTTAAACTCTATTGGAGTTACGCAACATGTATCAGGACCCACTCATTCTCGTAATCATACTTTAGATCTAATATTGTCATATGGGATCAATGTTGATACTGTTCAAATTCTGCAGCAGAGCGATGACATCTCAGATCATTACTTAGTTGCGTGTAGATTACCTTTAGCCAAAGTCGAAAAACTAACTCCCTGTTATAAATATAGTAGAACTATCACTCCTAACACAAAAGATAGCTTTATAAATAATCTTCCTGATCAGTTTCATCTACTTAACATCCCAAATAGCCTAGAAGAACTTGATGTTGCAACAGAAACTATAAACTCTCTCTTTTCCAGCACTTTAGACACTGTTGCTCCGTTACGCTTAAAGAAGATTAAAGAAAATAGTCCAACACCGTGGTACAACGAGCACACCCGGGCCCTCAAGAGAGCAGCCAGAAAAATGGAGCGGAGCTGGAAAAAAAGTAAGCTAGAGGTTTTTCGCATTTCATGGAAAGACAGCTCTATTGCATTCAGAAAGGCCTTAAGATCAGCTAGATCTACTTACTTTTCTACCCTCTTAGAAGAAAACAAATACAACCCTAGGTATTTATTTGATACAGTGACTAAATTAACAAGAAATAAAGCCTCAACCCCAGATGCTTTAAATCAGCACAGCACTAATGACTTCATGGACTTTTTTACTTGCAAAATTCATAATATTAGAGAGAAAATTATAACCATGCAACCGTCTACTACAATATTCCAAAATACAGTAAATTTTAGTGTCCCTGAAGAAAAATTCCACTCCTTCATTGCTATTGGGGAGGAAGAATTGTCTAAACTCGTTAAATCATCAAAATCAACAACATGTATGCTAGACCCAATACCAACTAAGCTACTGAAAGAGATGCTTCCAGAGATCATAGATCCTCTTCTTAATATTATTAATTCTTCTTTGTCATTAGGATACGTACCAAAAACCTTTAAGATGGCTGTAATTAAACCGCTTATTAAAAAACCACAACTTGATCCTACAGAATTAGTTAATTACAGGCCGATATCGAATCTACCTTTCTTGTCAAAGATTCTAGAAAACGCAATATCTTTACAACTATGTTCCTTTCTAGAAAGTAACAGCATCTACGAGGATTTCCAGTCAGGATTTAGACCATATCATAGTACTGAGACTGCTCTCATTAGAGTTACAAATGATTTGCTCTTATCATCCGATCGTGGTTGTATCTCTCTGTTAGTGTTACTGGACCTTAGTGCTGCATTTGATACAATTGACCACAAAATCCTTCTGAATAGACTTGAAAATTATGTTGGCATTAGTGGTTCAAGTCATACTTATCTGACCGTTATCAGTTTGTAGCTGTAAATGAGGAGATGTCATATCGGTCACGGGTTCAGTATGGAGTTCCTCAAGGTTCAGTTCTAGGACCATTGCTTTTCACCCTGTACATGCTTCCTTTGGGTGCAGTTATTAGGAAGCATGGCATTAGCTTTCATTGTTACGCTGATGATACTCAGCTCTATATTTCTTCTCATCCTGATGAAACAAACAAATTCACTAAATTAACAGAATGCATAACTGATATAAAAAATTGGATGACTAATAACTTTCTACTGCTTAATTCTGAAAAAACAGAGATTCTAATTATTAGACCAAAAAGTTCAGCACATAATAATCTAGACTACTGTCTAACACTCGATGGCTGCTCTGTCAAGTCCTCGTCATCAGTTAGAAACCTGGGTGTGCTCTTTGATACCAATCTTTCATTTGAAAACCATGTTTCTAGCATCTGTAAAACGGCATTCTTCCATCTTAAAAATATATCTAAATTGCGACATATGCTCTCTAAGACAAATGCGGAAAAGTTAGTTCATGCGTTTATGAGTTCAAGGCTAGATTATTGTAATGCTCTACTAGGTGGTTGCCCTGCACACTTAATAAACAAATTCCAGCTGGTCCAAAATGCAGCAGCTCGAGTTCTTACTAGAACCAGGAATTATGAGCATATTAGCCCAGTTCTGTCAAACCTGCACTGGCTTCCTATTAAACACAGAATACATTTTAAAATCTTGCTAATTACTTACAAAGCATTAAATGGTTTAGCTCCACAGTACTTGAGCGATCTCTTAACATATTATAGTCCTTCACGTCTATTGCGATCCCAAAATACTAACCAGCTTATAATACCTAGAATATCAAAGTCAACTGCTGGTGGTCGATCCTTTTCCTATTTAGCGCCTAAACTGGAACAGTCTTCCTATTACAGTTCGGGAAGCAGACACACTCTGTCAGTTTAAATGTAGACTAAAAACACATCTCTTCAACCTGGCATACACATAACATATTATACATACATTTTTAATCCAAATCATGTAAAATGATTGTTAGGCTACATAATTTAGATAAGCCGGAACCGGGAACATTCCCATAACACCTGATGTACTCGATACATCAGAAGAAGAATGGCATCTACTCTGATATTGGTCTTTGTTTATTCCGAGGTTACCGTGGTCAGCTGGATCCGGGCCGTATCCAGATCAGATGAAGGACCTGCACCTGGACACGAGCACAGCACTGCCCTGGGGTGTCTGCGGAGACCGTGACTCTACTAGATCCTCCCCTGTGACGATCATGAACCCATCTCTAACCGGACCAAATTGGACTTCATATTGGACTTGAATTGTTGTATAATAATCATGCACTGTTTGGCTGTTGGCCAGAGGAGACCTGGTCCCCCGACTGAGCCTGGTTTCTCCCAAGGTTTTTTCTCCATTCTATTCTTCATTCGTTACGTCACCTGCCGGAGTTTTGGTTCCTTGCCGCTGTCGCCTATGGCTTGCTCAGTTGGGGAAACTTAACACTTAAAATTCATCAATTGTATTGATTCACCTGCTCTTTTGGGGCTTCTGTTCAGCCAAATAAACTTTGTTTATATTGTTTTTCCTGTAAAGCTGCTTTGTAACAATCTACATTGTAAAAAGCGCTATATAAATAAAGGTGACTTGACTTGACTTGACTTAAATATACATACAGCGTCTGACATGCCTTTCCCAGACATCATTTCTTTTCTGTTTTTTACATTTTTGCCCTAAATTAAACCGTTTTGGACAAAACATAGTCTTAAAAAGCACAATATACAAACTAAAATCTACAATTAGACTATGCACGCTTACCTGCTGTCCGTAACACCGCCGGATATGTTTATTTAAAACATATTTCGCTGTACTTCTCCTCCTTAAAATGATGCTGACCTCCGTGACTGGGATACCCATCAATTGAACTTTCTGACTGCCGAAACGTGCCCTGAGGATAATGTCATTACTTCGTGTACCTTCGGTTCTTTTCGGCACCTTTGATTGACAGCTGGGAGGCTTCCCAAACGCGAACGCGCTCTCGACATTCGACATTGTGTTCTCCGATTGGTCAAATGTTTAAAGTGCGTTCTCTTGATTGGTCAAATGTTGAAAATGAATTCAACTGTGTGACTGAATTCAACTGAATTCAATTCTGATAGGCTGCAAATGTTATACAGCTTTGACGTGACTGTGGACATTCTTCAACACTCAGTACACAATGTTGGACTATCCTTCGGCAGCTGGAGCTGAAGAGCATGCATTGGCTTGGAAGGCAGCTATGCACACCGCTATACAACCAATGCGTACATTTTGCATTTTTGTTTCTCATGCCTGTTGGAAAACTCCTTAAGAGTCATTACAAATATTTGAAAGTCTTTGACAGATGGCAAAACCTAGGAAATCGTAATCTCTTTGTTTCGACCTGACCTTGGGAAAAACGCAAGAACTTACTGGCCTGACATGACAAGATCTCCATCAAAAATCAAGTATCTCCTCCAGTCACACTGGAGACTTATCTCTTTCCTGCTGTCCAAAGAGCCAAACACACGTCTTTGCTCCAAACACGATTGACATAAGTAATTTACCAGGATCCCCAGATGGCTGTTCAAAACATAACTTGAGCTGAAGAGCATGCATTGGCTGGGAATCGAACCCAGATCAACTGCTGGGAAGGTAGCTATGCTCACCACTATACCACCAATGCGTACCTTTTGTTTTTTTGTTTCTCATGCTTGTTGGAAAACTCCTTAAGAGTCATTACAAATATTTGAAAGTCTTTGACAGATGGCAACACCTAGGAAATCGTATTCTCTTTGTTTCGACCTGACCCTGGGAAAAACGCAAGAACTTACTGGCCTGACATGACAAGATCTCCATCAAAAATCAAGTATCTCCTCCAGTCACAGTGGAGACTTATCTCTTTCCTGCTGTCCAAAGAGCCAAACACACGTCTTTGTTCCAAACACGATTGACATAAGTAATTTACCAGTCGTTGATAGATGGCAATACAGAGGAAATCGTATTCTCTTTGTTTCGACCTGACTCTGGGAAAAACGCAGGAACTTACTGGCCTAACATGCCAAGATCTCCATCAAATATCAAGGATCTCATGCAGTAACACTGGAGACTTATCTCTTTTCTGCTGCCCAAAGAGCCAAACAAACGCCTTTGCTCCAAACACGATTGACATAAGGAATTTACCAGGAACCCCAGATGGCTCTTCAAAACACAACTTGAGCTGAAGAGCATGCATTGGCTGGGAATCGAACCCAGGTCAACTGCTTGGAAGGCAGCTATGCTCACCACTATACCACCAATGCGTACGTTTTGGTTTTTCGTTTCTCATGCCTGTTGGAAAACTCCTTAAGAGTCATTACAAATATTTGAAAGTCTTTGACAGATGGCAAAACCTAGGAAATCGTATTCTCTTTGTTTCGACCTGACCCTGGGAAAAACGCAAGAACTTACTGGCCTGACATGAAAAGATCTCCATCAAAAATTAAGTTTCTCCTCCAGTCACACTGGAGACTTATCTCTTTCCTACTGTCCAAAGAGCCAAACACAGGTTTTTGCTCCAAACACGATTGACATAAGTAATTTACCAGTCGTTGATAGATGGCAATACAGAGGAAATCGTATTCTCTTTGTTTCGACCTGACTCTGGGAAAAACGCAGGAACTTACTGGCCTGACATGCCAAGATCTCCATCAAATATCAAGTATCTCCTGCAGTAACACTGGAGACTTATCTCTTTTCTGCTGCCCAAAGAGCCAAACAAACGCCTTTGCTCCAAACACGATTGACATAAGGAATTTACCAGGATCCCCAGATGGCTGTTCAAAAGAGAACTTGAGCTGAAGAGCATTTATTGGCTGGGAATCGAACCCAGGTCAACTGCTTGGAAGGCAGCTATGCTCACCACTATACCATCAATGCGTATTTTTGTTTTTTTGTTTCTCATGCCTGTTCGAAAACTCCTTAAGAGTCATTACAAAAATTTGAAAGTCTTTGACAGATGGCAAAACCTAGGAAATCGTATTCTCTTTGTTTCGACCTGACCCTGGGAAAAACGCAAGAACTTACTGGCCTGACATGAAAAGATCTCCATCAAAAATCAAGTTTCTCCTCCAGTCACACCGGAGACTTATCTCTTTCCTGCTGTCCAAAGAGCCAAACACACGTATTTGCTCCAAACACGATTGACATAAGTAATTTACCAGTCGTTGATAGATGGCAATACAGAGGAAATTGTATTCTCTTTGTTTCGACCTGACTCTGGGAAAAACGCAGGAACTTACTGGCCTAACATGCCAAGATCTCCATCAAATATCAAGGATCTCATGCAGTAACACTGGAGACTTATCTCTTTTCTGCTGCCCAAAGAGCCAAACAAACGCCTTTGCTCCAAACACGATTGACATAAGGAATTTACCAGGAACCCCAGATGGCTCTTCAAAACACAACTTGAGCTGAAGAGCATGCATTGGCTGGGAATCGAACCCAGGTCAACTGCTTGGAAGGCAGCTATGCTCACCACTATACCACCAATGCGTACGTTTTGTTTTTTTGTTTCTCATGCCTGTTGGAAAACTCCTTAAGAGTCATTACAAATATTTGAAAGTCTTTGACAGATGGCAACACCTAGGAAATCGTATTCTCTTTGTTTCGACCTGACCCTGGGAAAAACGCAGGAACTTACTGGCCTGACATACCAAGATCTCCATCAAATATGAAGTATCTCCTCCAGTCACACTGGAGACTTATCTCTTTTCTGCTGCCCAAAGAGCCAAACAAACGCCTTTGCTCCAAACACGATTGACATAAGGAATTTACCAGTCGTTGACAGATGGCAATACAGAGGAAATTGTATTCTCTTTGTTCCGACCTGACTCTGGGAAAAACGCAAGAACTTACTGGCCTGACATGCCAAGATCTCCATCAAATATCAAGTATCTCCTGCAGTAACACTGGAGACTTATCTCTTTTCTGCTGCCCAAAGAGCCAAACTAACGCCTTTGCTCCAAACACGATTGACATAAGGAATTTACCAGGATCCCCAGATGGCTCTTCAAAACACAACTTGAGCTGAAGAGCATGCATTGGCTGGGAATCGAACCCAGGTCAACTGCTTGGAAGGCAGCTATGCTCACCACTATACCACCAATGGAAACGTTTTGTTTTTTTGTTTCTCATGCCTGTTGGAAAACTCCTTAAGAGTCATTACAAATATTTGAAAGTCTTTGACAGATGGCAAAACCTAGGAAATCGTATTCTCTTTGTTTCGACCTGACCCTGGGAAAATCGCAAGAACTTACTGGCCTGACATGACAAGATCTCCATCAAATATCAAGTATCTCCTCCAGTCACACTGGAGACTTATCTCTTTTCTGCTGCCCAAAGAGCCAAACAAACGCCGTTGCTCCAAACACGATTGACATAAGTAATTTACCAGTCGTTGATAGATGGCAATACAGAGGAAATCGTATTCTCTTTGTTTCGACCTGACTATGGGAAAAACGCAAGAACTTACTGGCCTGACATGACAAGATCTCCATCAAAAATCAAGTATCTCCTCCAGTCACACTGGAGACTTATCTCTTTCCTGCTGTCCAAAGAGCCAAACACACGTCTTTGGTCCAAACACGATTGACATAAGTAATTTACCAGTCGTTGATAGATGGCAATACAGAGGAAATCGTATTCTCTTTGTTTCGACCTGACTCTGGGAAAAACGCAAGAACTTACTGGCCTGACATGCCAAGATCTCCATCAAATATCAAGTATCTCCTCCAGTCACACTGGAGACTTATCTCTTTTCTGCTGCCCAAAGAGCCAAACAAACGCCTTTGCTCCAAACACGATTGACATAAGGAATTTACCAGTCGTTGATAGATGGCAATACAGAGGAAATCGTATTCTCTTTGTTTCGACCTGACTCTGGGAAAAATGCAGGAACTTACTGGCCTGACATGCCAAGATCTCCATCAAATATCAAGGATCTCCTGCAGTAACACTGGAGACTTATCTCTTTTCTGCTGCCCAAAGAGCCAAACAAACGCCGTTGCTCCAAACACGATTGACATAAGTAATTTACCAGTCGTTGATAAATGGCAAAACCTAGGAAATCGTATTCTCTTTGTTTTGACCTGACCCTGGGAAAAACGCAAGAACTTACTGGCCTGACATGCCAAGATCTCCATCAAAAATCAAGTATCTCCTCCAGTCACACTGGAGACTTATCTCTTTCCTGCTGTCCAAAGAGCCAAACACACGTCTTTGCTCCAAACACGATTGACATAAGTAATTTACAAGTCGTTGACAGATGGCAATACAGAGGAAATTGTATTCTCTTTGTTTCGACCTGACTCTGGGAAAAACGCAGGAACTTACTGGCCTGACATGCCAAGATCTCCATCAAATATCAAGGATCTCCTGCAGTAACACTGGAGACTTATCTCTTTTCTGCTGCCCAAAGAGCCAAACAAACGCCGTTGCTCCAAACACGATTGACATAAGTAATTTACCAGTCGTTGATAAATGGCAAAACCTAGGAAATCGTATTCTCTTTGTTTCGACCTGACCCTGGGAAAAACGCAAGAACTTACTGGCCTGACATGCCAAGATCTCCATCAAAAATCAAGTATCTCCTCCAGTCACACTGGAGACTTATCTCTTTCCTGCTGTCCAAAGAGCCAAACACACGTCTTTGCTCCAAACACGATTGACATAAGTAATTTACCAGTCGTTGATAGATGGCAATACAGAGGAAATCGTATTCTCTTTGTTTCGACCTGACTCTGGGAAAAACGCAAGAACTTACTGGCCTGACATGCCAAGATCTCCATCAAATATCAAGTATCTCCTCCAGTCACACTGGAGACTTATCTCTTTTCTGCTGCCCAAAGAGCCAAACACACGTCTTTGCTCCAAACACGATTGACATAAGGAATTTACCAGGAACCCCAGATGGCTCTTCAAAACACAACTTGAGCTGAAGAGCATGCATTGGCTGTGAATTGAACCCAGGTCAACTGCTTGGAAGGCAACTATGCTCACCACTATACCACCAATGCGTACGTTTTGGTTTTTTGTTTCTCATGCCTGTTGGAAAACTCCTTAAGAGTCATTACAAATATTTGAAAGTCTTTGACAGATGGCAAAACCTAGGAAATCGTATTCTCTTTGTTTCGACCTGACCCTGGGAAAAACGCAAGAACTTACTGGCCTGACATGACAAGATCTCCATCAAAAATCAAGTATCTCCTCCAGTCACACTGGAGACTTATCTCTTTCCTGCTGTCCAAAGAGCCAAACACACGTCTTTGCTCCAAACACGATTGACATAAGTAATTTACCAGTCGTTGATAGATGGCAATACAGAGGAAATCGTATTCTCTTTGTTTCGACCTGACTCTGGGAAAAACGCAGGAACTTACTGGCCTAACAAGCCAAGATCTCCATCAAATATCAAGGATCTCATGCAGTAACACTGGAGACTTATCTCTTTTCTGCTGCCCAAAGAGCCAAACAAACGCCGTTGCTCCAAACACGATTGACATAAGGAATTTACCAGGAACCCCAGATGGCTCTTCAAAACACAACTTGAGCTGTAGAGCATGCATTGGCTGGGAATCGAACCCAGGTCAACTGCTTGGAAGGCAAGCTATGTTCACCACTATACCACCAATGCGTACGTTATTTTTTGTTTCTCATGCCTGTTCGAAAACTCCTTAAGAAAAAAACGTAGGAACTTACTGGCCTGACATACCAAGATCTCCATCAAATATCAAGTATCTCCTCCAGTCACACTGGAGACTTATCTCTTTTCTGCTGCCCAAAGAGCCAAACAAACGCCTTTGCTCCAAACACGATTGACATAAGGAATTTACCAGTCGTTGATAGATGGCAATACAGAGGAAATCGTATTCTCTTTGTTTCGACCTGACTCTGGGAAAAACGCAGGAACTTACTGGCCTAACATGCCAAGATCTCCATCAAATATCAAGGATCTCATGCAGTAACACTGGAGACTTATCTCTTTTCTGCTGCCCAAAGAGCCAAACAAACGCCTTTGCTCCAAACACGATTGACATAAAGGAATTTACCAGGAACCCCAGATGGCTCTTCAAAACACAACTTGAGCTGTAGAGCATGCTTTGGCTGGGAATCGAACCCAGGTCAACTGCTTGGAAGGCAGCTATGCTCACCACTATACCACCAATGCGTACGTTTTGGTTTTTTGTTTCTCATGCCTGTTGGAAAACTCCTTAAGAGTCATTACAAATATTTGAAAGTCTTTGACAGATGGTAAAACCTAGGAAATCGTATTCTCTTTGTTTCGACCTGACCCTGGGAAAAACGTAGGAACTTACTGGCCTGACATACCAAGATCTCCATCAAATATCAAGTATCTCCTCCAGTCACACTGGAGACTTATCTCTTTTCTGCTGCCCAAAGAGCCAAACAAACGCCTTTGCTCCAAACACGATTGACATAAGGAATTTACCAGTCGTTGATAGATGGCAATACAGAGGAAATCGTATTCTCTTTGTTTCGACCTGACTCTGGGAAAAACGCAGGAACTTACTGGCCTAACATGCCAAGATCTCCATCAAATATCAAGGATCTCATGCAGTAACACTGGAGACTTATCTCTTTTCTGCTGCCCAAAGAGCCAAACAAACGCCTTTGCTCCAAACACGATTGACATAAGGAATTTACCAGGAACCCCAGATGGCTCTTCAAAACACAACTTGAGCTGAAGAGCATGCATTGGCTGGGAATCGAACCCAGGTCAACTGCTTGGAAGGCAGCTATGCTCGCCACTATACCACCAATGCGTATGTTTTGGTTTTTTGTTTCTCATGCCTGTTGGAAAACTCCTTAAGAGTCATTACAAATATTTGAAAGTCTTTGACAGATGTCAAAACCTAGGAAATCGTATTCTCTTTGTTTCGACCTGACCCTGGGAAAAACGCAAGAACTTACTGGCCTGACATGACAAGATCTCCATCAAAAATCAAGTATCTCCTCCAGTCACACTGGAGACTTATCTCTTTCCTGCTGCCCAAAGAGCCAAACAAACGCCTTTGCTCCAAACACGATTGACATAAGGAATTTACCAGTCGTTGATAGATGGCAATACAGAGGAAATCGTATTCTCTTTGTTTCGACCTGACTCTGGGAAAAACGCAGGAACTTACTGGCCTAACATGACAAGATCTCCATCAAAAATCAAGTATCTCCTCCAGTCACACTGGAGACTTATCTCTTTCCTGCTGTCCAAAGAGCCAAACACACGTCTTTGCTCCAAACACGATTGACATAAGTAATTTACCAGTCGTTGATAGATGGCAATACAGAGGAAATCGTATTCTCTTTGTTTCGACCTGACTCTGGGAAAAACGCAGGAACTTACTGGCCTAACAAGCCAAGATCTCCATCAAATATCAAGGATCTCATGCAGTAACACTGGAGACTTATCTCTTTTCTGCTGCCCAAAGAGCCAAACAAACGCCTTTGCTCCAAACACGATTGACATAAGGAATTTACCAGTCGTTGATAGATGGCAATACAGAGGAAATCGTATTCTCTTTGTTTCGACCTGACTCTGGGAAAAACGCAAGAACTTACTGGCCTGACATGCCAAGATCTCTTTCAAATATCAAGTATCTCCTGCAGTAACACTGGAGACTTATCTCTTTTCTGCTGCCCAAAGAGCCAAACAAACGCCTTTGCTCCAAACACGATTGACATAAGGAATTTACCAGGAACCCCAGATGGCTCTTCAAAACACAACTTGAGCTGAAGAGCATGCATTGGCTGGGAATCGAACCCAGGTCAACTGCTTGGAAGGCAGCTATGCTCACCACTATACCACCAATGCTTACGTTTTGGTTTTTTGTTTCTCATGCCTGTTGGAAAACTCCTTAAGAGTCATTACAAATATTTGAAAGTCTTTGACAGATGGCAAAACCTAGGAAATCGTATTCTCTTTGTTTCGACCTGACCCTGGGAAAAACGCAAGAACTTACTGGCCTGACATGACAAGATCTCCATCAAAAATCAAGTATCTCCTCCAGTCACACTGGAGACTTATCTCTTTCCTGCTGTCCAAAGAGCCAAACACACGTCTTTGCTCAAAACACGATTGACATAAGTAATTTACCAGTCGTTGATAGATGGCAATACAGAGGAAATCGTATTCTCTTTGTTTCGACCTGACTCTGGGAAAAACGCAGGAACTTACTGGCCTAACAAGCCAAGATCTCCATCAAATATCAAGGATCTCATGCAGTAACACTGGAGACTTATCTCTTTTCTGCTGCCCAAAGAGCCAAACAAACGCCTTTGCTCCAAACACGATTGACATAAGGAATTTACCAGGAACCCCAGATGGCTCTTCAAAACACAACTTGAGCTGTAGAGCATGCATTGGCTGGGAATCGAACCCAGGTCAACTGCTTGGAAGGCAGCTATGCTCACCACTATACCACCAATGCGTACGTTTTGGTTTTTTGTTTCTCATGCCTGTTGGAAAACTCCTTAAGAGTCATTACAAATATTTGAAAGTCTTTGACAGATGGTAAAACCTAGGAAATCGTATTCTCTTTGTTTCGACCTGACCCTGGGAAAAACGTAGGAACTTACTGGCCTGACATACCAAGATCTCCATCAAATATCAAGTATCTCCTCCAGTCACACTGGAGACTTATCTCTTTTCTGCTGCCCAAAGAGCCAAACAAACGCCTTTGCTCCAAACACGATTGACATAAGGAATTTACCAGTCGTTGATAGATGGCAATACAGAGGAAATCGTATTCTCTTTGTTTCGACCTGACTCTGGGAAAAACGCAGGAACTTACTGGCCTAACATGCCAAGATCTCCATCAAATATCAAGGATCTCATGCAGTAACACTGGAGACTTATCTCTTTTCTGCTGCCCAAAGAGCCAAACAAACGCCTTTGCTCCAAACACGATTGACATAAGGAATTTACCAGGAACCCCAGATGGCTCTTCAAAACACAACTTGAGCTGAAGAGCATGCATTGGCTGGGAATCGAACCCAGGTCAACTGCTTGGAAGGCAGCTATGCTCGCCACTATACCACCAATGCGTATGTTTTGGTTTTTTGTTTCTCATGCCTGTTGGAAAACTCCTTAAGAGTCATTACAAATATTTGAAAGTCTTTGACAGATGTCAAAACCTAGGAAATCGTATTCTCTTTGTTTCGACCTGACCCTGGGAAAAACGCAAGAACTTACTGGCCTGACATGACAAGATCTCCATCAAAAATCAAGTATCTCCTCCAGTCACACTGGAGACTTATCTCTTTCCTGCTGCCCAAAGAGCCAAACAAACGCCTTTGCTCCAAACACGATTGACATAAGGAATTTACCAGTCGTTGATAGATGGCAATACAGAGGAAATCGTATTCTCTTTGTTTCGACCTGACTCTGGGAAAAACGCAGGAACTTACTGGCCTAACATGACAAGATCTCCATCAAAAATCAAGTATCTCCTCCAGTCACACTGGAGACTTATCTCTTTCCTGCTGTCCAAAGAGCCAAACACACGTCTTTGCTCCAAACACGATTGACATAAGGAATTTACCAGGAACCCCAGATGGCTCTTCAAAACACAACTTGAGCTGAAGAGCATGCATTGGCTGTGAATCGAACCCAGGTCAACTGCTTGGAAGGCAGCTATGCTCACCACTATACCACCAATGCGTACGTTTTGGTTTTTTGTTTCTCATGCCTGTTGGAAAACTCCTTAAGAGTCATTACAAATATTTGAAAGTCTTTGACAGATGGCAAAACCTAGGAAATCGTATTCTCATTGTTTCGACCTGACCCTGGGAAAAACGCAAGAACTTACTGGCCTGACATGACAAGATCTCCATCAAAAATCAAGTATCTCCTCCAGTCACACTGGAGACTTATCTCTTTCCTGCTGTCCAAAGAGCCAAACACACGTCTTTGCTCCAAACACGATTGACATAAGTAATTTACCAGTCGTTGATAGATGGCAATACAGAGGAAATCGTATTCTCTTTGTTTCGACCTGACTCTGGGAAAAACGCAGGAACTTACTGGCCTAACAAGCCAAGATCTCCATCAAATATCAAGGATCTCACGCAGTAACACTGGAGACTTATCTCTTTTCTGCTGCCCAAAGAGCCAAACAAACGCCTTTGCTCCAAACACGATTGACATAAGGAATTTACCAGTCGTTGATAGATGGCAATACAGAGGAAATCGTATTCTCTTTGTTTCGACCTGACTCTGGGAAAAACGCAAGAACTTACTGGCCTGACATGCCAAGATCTCTTTCAAATATCAAGTATCTCCTGCAGTAACACTGGAGACTTATCTCTTTTCTGCTGCCCAAAGAGCCAAACAAACGCCTTTGCTCCAAACACGATTGACATAAGGAATTTACCAGGAACCCCAGATGGCTCTTCAAAACACAACTTGAGCTGAAGAGCATGCATTGGCTGGGAATCGAACCCAGGTCAACTGCTTGGAAGGCAGCTATGCTCACCACTATACCACCAATGCTTACGTTTTGGTTTTTTGTTTCTCATGCCTGTTGGAAAACTCCTTAAGAGTCATTACAAATATTTGAAAGTCTTTGACAGATGGCAAAACCTAGGAAATCGTATTCTCTTTGTTTCGACCTGACCCTGGGAAAAACGCAAGAACTTACTGGCCTGACATGACAAGATCTCCATCAAAAATCAAGTATCTCCTCCAGTCACACTGGAGACTTATCTCTTTCCTGCTGTCCAAAGAGCCAAACACACGTCTTTGCTCAAAACACGATTGACATAAGTAATTTACCAGTCGTTGATAGATGGCAATACAGAGGAAATCGTATTCTCTTTGTTTCGACCTGACTCTGGGAAAAACGCAGGAACTTACTGGCCTAACAAGCCAAGATCTCCATCAAATATCAAGGATCTCATGCAGTAACACTGGAGACTTATCTCTTTTCTGCTGCCCAAAGAGCCAAACAAACGCCTTTGCTCCAAACACGATTGACATAAGGAATTTACCAGGAACCCCAGATGGCTCTTCAAAACACAACTTGAGCTGTAGAGCATGCATTGGCTGGGAATCGAACCCAGGTCAACTGCTTGGAAGGCAGCTATGCTCACCACTATATCACCAATGCGTACGTTTTGGTTTTTTGTTTCTCATGCCTGTTGGAAAACTCCTTAAGAGTCATTACAAATATTTGAAAGTCTTTGACAGATGGTAAAACCTAGGAAATCGTATTCTCTTTGTTTCGACCTGACCCTGGGAAAAACGTAGGAACTTACTGGCCTGACATACCAAGATCTCCATCAAATATCAAGTATCTCCTCCAGTCACACTGGAGACTTATCTCTTTTCTGCTGCCCAAAGAGCCAAACAAACGCCTTTGCTCCAAACACGATTGACATAAGGAATTTACCAGGAACCCCAGATGGCTCTTCAAAACACAACTTGAGCTGAAGAGCATGCATTGGCTGGGAATTGAACCCATGTCAACTGCTTGGAAGGCAGCTATGCTCACCACTATACCACCAATGCGTACGTTTTGGTTTTTACCAGTCGTTGACAGATGGCAATACAGAGGAAATTGTATTCTCTTTGTTTCGACCTGACTCTGGGAAAAACGCAAGAACTTACTGGCCTGACATGCCAAGATCTCCATCAAATATCAAGTATCTCCTCCAGTCACACTGGAGACTTATCTCTTTTCTGCTGCCCAAAGAGCCAAACAAACGCCTTTGCTCCAAACACGATTGACATAAGGAATTTACCAGTCGTTGATAGATGGCAATACAGAGGAAATCGTATTCTCTTTGTTTCGACCTGACTCTGGGAAAAACGCAGGAACTTACTGGCCTGACATGCCAAGATCTCCATCAAATATCAAGGATCTCCTGCAGTAACACTGGAGACTTATCTCTTTTCTGCTGCCCAAAGAGCCAAACAAACGCCGTTGGTCCAAACACGATTGACATAAGTAATTTACCAGTCGTTGATAGATGGCAAAACCTAGGAAATCGTATTCTCTTTGTTTTGACCTGACCCTGGGAAAAACGCAAGAACTTACTGGCCTGACATGCCAAGATCTCCATCAAAAATCAAGTATCTCCTCCAGTCACACTGGAGACTTATCTCTTTCCTGCTGTCCAAAGAGCCAAACACACGTCTTTGCTCCAAACACGATTGACATAAGTAATTTACCAGTCGTTGATAGATGGCAATACAGAGGAAATCGTATTCTCTTTGTTTCGACCTGACTCTGGGAAAAACGCAGGAACTTACTGGCCTGACATGCCAAGATCTCCATCAAATATCAAGGATCTCCTGCAGTAACACTGGAGACTTATCTCTTTTCTGCTGTCCAAAGAGCCAAACAAACGCCTTTGCTCCAAACACGATTGACATAAGGAATTTACCATTATCCCCA
>JAWRVZ010000579.1:0-2500 GCA_037043235.1 Rhodeus uyekii
CACACACTCACACACACACACACACACTCACACACACACACACATACTCTCACACTCACACACATACACACACACACATACTCTCTCACACACACACACACTCACACACACACACACACACTCTCACACTCAGACACACACACACACACACACACACACACACACACACTCACACTCTTTCTCTGAGGGGATTCCTCCAGTGTCTGCTCTACATCTCACAGTTCAGGTCAGAGTTTTATTCTGCATTTACATTTGATTTTGATATGCAATAAAAAACAAACATAAACGTTGCATTTACATCTGCACTTTACAGCATGAAACGCATTGTGGCCAGAGACACTATTACACAAGTTGAGGGGAAATGAATGAAGCTGAATAATATTTAATTTAAATTAATTTTAACTAACCAGATCGTATATCAAACAATTGCTTTTTTATTTTCTATTTAAAAGAATAACAGCACATTAATCTATTTGCCATTTCTATAATTCAGTGACATCATAAAACACACAAATCCTGTTTCTAAGGTTAATAAATATTTCAATGAACCGTTGGATGATTATTTATCAGAATCAAATGAATCCACATGATGTTTCTGTCGTTTCCTCTGTTTGAATGAGAAATGTTTCCTGTCACTGATTCTGTCTGAAATCATTTCTGCACATGTTCATTTAATGACACATCCATCTTTATTAATAATTGCATTTAAAATCCACATTTTGACGCGGATTGAAGAACGCGCTGAATGACGCGCAATAAAAGACGCAACGCCAACAGTTTAAGAGTTTGAACGGCACAAAACATGATGAAATATTATCAGATTAAAACGTCACACATTCCTCTTGACTTTCACAGTTTGCAGTTCAAATGAAGGAATATACAATCATACAATAAGGGATTGGGTGATTCTCACGAAAACATGGTTTTAAAAATGTCAAACATGAAAATTTAAAAAAATGCTTGAATTAACAAAAAGATTATTTCAGACATTTTAACCAAAGTCTGAATTATTTGTGCTCTTTATTTTAAAAACATTAACTTAACATAATTTCCAAAACAAGTCCTAAAATTTCTCATTACATGTGAATGTGATTTACTGTTCGCAACAGTCTGAAAACATCAATGTTGTTAGAAAAGCTAATACATTTTAACATTTGTAAAATTGGATTATTAAGAATCATGCACAGTCATTTGAAATTCTGAAATAATGTTTATTTTTAAATTAACAGGATTTTTATTTTGAATGCTTTTTCTCATTACCGCAACACCTTCCACAATTTACAACCTTTTTTTTATTCCTGGGTGGATATTGACTATAATGTCTATAATTATATTATAATATATTATAGTCTAAATATGTCTATAATGTCTAACACTGATTAACACTCAAGTTTAATACAGTGAATAATAACACGAGGAACATCGCTGTAACAATGGGGACTCACAGGCAGAGATCCAAGTGTGTGTCTTTATTAAGAGTAGTCGTACAGGCAGAAGGTCAGGGCAAACAGAGAGCATACAGAAACCATAATCCAGGAGGGAAAGTCAAGACGGGCAGATAACTTTCATGAGCGATATTCCAGGCACAGGTCGGGGCAGGCAGAACAGGATCACACACGGGTAACAGCAGAATCGGTAACAGCGTAAACAAGACAGGAATAATAACGCTCAGAATTGACAACCACAGCTAATCAAGACTTTGACAGTTGATAAATCTCCATCTAAACTGTTATGAAATTAATTAGTTCATTTAAATTAGTCTTTGCATTAATCTAGATGCAGATCCCTAGTTCATTTGTGTTTTTATATTAATAATTCAATTTGTCAGTTGTTCATTATTTTATATTCTTACACTGAACAATAAAGTGATAATTATGTGTTTCTCCACAGATTTGATTACATCTACAGGAAGACAGAAGATGCTGTAAAGTTTCTGCTGAATCTGTTTGTTTCAGCGTCAGAGTTTGATGCAAATACAGAAGAAAATTACACTGAACTATTAACATCTGTGTGCAACTACACAACTTTCCCCTGTGATGAGAAGAATTATATTACTGAGTATCAGAGTGATTTCCTGCTGGATCTGTGGTCACATGTGAAGAACTATGAGACTCAAACAGGCAGGAGTTTCCTTCCAGCATTACAGCCCATTTATCAGTCAGTTCCTGATGTCTGGAGAATAAACCTCTCAGAGAGAAAGATCTCCATCCTCCTAGAAGTGCTGAAACTCCAGACAGAGAAGAAACCAGTAGATCTGATGGACTGGACAGATGAAGAGAGTGAAGTGAGGGGATTCCTCCAGTGTCTGCCCTACATCTCACAGCTCAGGTCAGAGTTTATTACATCTTTCTCTGGTTTATATTATGACAGGATTAGCTTTTAGTCAAATTGTGACACTTTTATAAATGTGTTTAAGGAAAACAAACATTACTGTGTTTATCTTCAGACAAAACAATGGATCTGCATATTTTTAGATATTTCAGAGCAAGTTTCTGTCAGT